>JBBPLU010000092.1:0-16804 GCA_038089935.1 Boletellus emodensis | reverse complement strand
ACCTACAGCCTTACTATCAGCCTGTTCCTGCTGCTCCAGCACCGTTTACTTCCTCTTCCTATTATCATGATCCTACCTTTTCCAGTAGGATCAACATGGCCTGGGGCATGTACGTGCAGTCCTCGTCCGACATCATTCTTTTCGGTGAGCGTCGCGTGATTCTGTGTTGTTTCGAACCTTTGTGACTGAGGCCTTCTCACACAGGCGCAGGCTTTTACAGCTTTTTCCGAGTACGTGTTTCACGGAACGTGTCCACTCACGAGCGCCTACTTACCTCTATGATCTTGGTCCAGGACTACGTTCAGACCTGCCTTGGCACGCAAACGTGCCAAACGCAGATCTTGAACATTGATTCGACGTCGAGCGCGTCCATCTACAGCCTGTCCACGATCGGCTCGACGTACCAACTCAGCGTAGCCGAGAACGGGGTCGTTCGCGAGAGCGACAACCGGGACGGGTTCCAGAGCACGTTGACAGCCTGGACTCCTAGCGGCCCGGGACGAGGGCTGGAGGACGTGGACGCATCGCCACCTACTTGTGGTGGCAGTGGTGGTTGGTCCTCGTTCTGGACCTGCATCGTTGGCGCCTCGACGGCCGTTTGGTGGCGTCTGTTGAGGATGGTGCTGGGCGAGCGTGCGGCGGCGATGTGAGGGAACGCGTGTACGCACCGCTTGTGGACCACCGGCTGCACTGGCTGTAGACCTGAACTGCAAAACGACTCGGACGAGATGAGCGCCCAGTTGTTTGCGTAAGTATTGTATCGCGTGTAAGCTACATGAGTATTACATACGTTTACCTGCGCGCCCTCGTTCCTGCGCTGCTCGCAATGACCAACGCAGCGCGTGCGTGGCCATGAGGCATGGGCAGACACAAGTGCCTCCGTCGTGGGTATCTCCTGTAAAAATAGGCATGATTAGCACGACTCAGAGCGGGACTCCCGGCACGGTCGGTCCCTTGCTACTCCTTCAACTCAAGTAGACACCTCGGTCTTGACACTGTATTTGTAGAGCGCTTCCTTGACTTGTAGCAAAGTTCACTTCAGGCTGCTCGATCGGCGTCTGATAGTCCTGCGTGATGTATGATTGTCGAACATCTTCATGAATTCCTCGAGGTCGGTACGGAGATTCATGAAGGCTCGAGAACGCCCGTTTGGAATTCCATCGGTAGGATCCTCCTTCGGTGCAGTAGGACTAAGCCTCTCCCCAATGAGAGTCAACTCACTGCGGTGAATTTCTTGAGTTTCTTCTGCGCCTTCTTTACCCCCGATCATCCTTGGCATCCTTGACCTTCGGAAGGACGTAGTTTAGGAAGTTTGATCGTAATGATCAATCAGAGGAACTGACGGGGTTGCAGGCATCGCCCACATGCAATGTACGACGCCGTCTCACGGGACTCCCGAAGGGCCGCCGCCCGTTTCTTCAATGGGATCTGAGAAAATAAACCCTTCGAAACGCAGACGCTCATGCCTCTTGGTATACCCTCCACGTCGGCACGAATTTCGGAAGCTCGAACAGCTTGCCATCGACCTCTGAAACGGTGGCCGTCCACCTCGGCAAGGCGGAGTTCAAAGAGCCGGTCGGTCTCGACAACACTATTTCTCAGATCGACGACCTCTTTGAGAATCTGCTATGTGGTATGCATCTGCGGCGAGCTTCTTCTATAGGCCTCGGCTCCGGTCCACTTAGCCTTTATCGGGAGGTCGGAGAGGAGATATAGCTGCTGTGTGAGGTTTTCAGGTCGACCGTCATAAAAGCCGGACGCGATTAGGACACAATAGTTGGAGCCGGGGAGGATATTTCTCATGACTGCTCAGTAGCTATACGGTGAGGTGGCGTGGAGAATGGTGGCAACCCGGAAGCACATATCCTTTAGCACCCGATGCCCACCGTGCAACCACCTGCCAAGGTACTCATATCGGGTGCGACAGGAAACATCGCCGCGTGGATCGCACGGAACCTGCTCGAGAGGGGGTACGCCGTGCGGGGCACGGCCAGGTCTGTCTCCAAGGGCGATTTTCTCAAGCGGCTGTTTTCTTCCCATTATGGCGATCGATTCGAGCTCGTCGTCGTAGAAGATATCGCACAGGTAAGGCGTCGTGGACCTGGCGTCACCCTTGACCCGGGAAATCGAATGATGGTGCCTGTAGAATGCTTATCAGCAACGCCGTTTTTTTTTGTGTCTAGGATGATGTGTTTGACGAGGCGGTCAAGGGCGTGGACGCGATCGTACACACAGCATCACCTGTCCGTTTCGATGTAGCTGACCCCGACGGTCAGTCAAGATGCCCTCCATGCAAAGAGGGTGGTGCTGCTGCTGAATCGTTTCTCAGAACTGATCAAGCCGGCGGTCAATGGCACCGTCGGAGTGCTGAAGAGCGTTCTCAAAGATGGGTACGCTCGGTCTGTCATCGGTTTTTCCTCATTTTTCTTGACGAAAACAGATCCAGCAAGGTCAAACGCATCGTCATCACGTCCTCTACCGGGGCCATTGTCCACGACGATCCAAACCCTATCATCTTTACTGAAGCGGACTGGAATGACCAGAGTCTCGAGATTCTCAAGAGATACGCGGATGAAGGGCGGAAGAACGAGGCACCCAGCATGGCAAAGTACCGGGCGTCCAAGACACTCGCGGAAAGAGGTACGCGACGAGTCTTCAATCAAGTCACTGTTCACTCGATCAACAATTCAGCTGCTTGGGAATTTGTACATGACCCAGAGAACAAGTCTCGCATCAGCTGGGATCTGGTAGCGCTCAACCCGCCATATGTAAGTCGGAAGTTCTGGGACGACGACTAGGTCCCGTGTGTTGCACAGACTGACTACTAGTACTGACATTCCGGTCCTCAGGTGTTCGGGGTGAATGCTTCAAACTTGTATATCGTATGATTTAGAAATCCCTAATCCGGCTGCTTCGCCACGATAGCCGTCCATCAATGAAGTACCAACACCCACTTCTCTCAACAATTCTGCAACAATATTCCGCAACTACGTTACGGACGTTGACAAAGCCAGTGCAGTAGGGAACGAATTCCTCGCCAACACAGGTAGTGGCTGGATCGACGTACGTGACGTCGCAGAAGCACATGCACTCGCTCTAGAAAAGGAGGCAGCAGGTGGCGAGCGCGTCCTCATTAGCGCTGGTAAATTTCACTTGCTGGCTCGCCTCGTATCAATGTGTGACTGACGACCAACCCCTCTCCTCATCTCTCCATCGCACAAATATTATAAGGGTCCTTCAAATTGCAAGACTTCAGTGAGTACAAGAGGTCTGCCTCAGGCCTTGAAATGGATGTCTTGCCGACCTTGCTTTTTTTTTTTGTGCTGTATGCAGTCGATGCTGCCAATGACTTGTTGCCGCCACCCAAGCTCTCGACCGTTTTGCCCGTCGGGGTCCGAGGTGCGGGCAAGACTGCAAAGCACCTGGTCGTCTACAACGCCGCCAAGGCAGATCGCATTCTTGGATTGAAATACCGAACGATCACGGAAACGACGAGAGATACCCTGGCCGATTATGAGGCCCGCGGGTGGTAACGAAAAGGAAAATGGTGTGCTTCGGATGTCGACCCTGTGTACCGGGCGGACTGCGACATCGAGGGGAGAGAAACATGTGATGCTTCCCATGTTCGTATTCCTTGTCTTCCTGTCGAGAAGATGGACTGGAAATTGAATATCTGAAACACGTACGTGCCGATCTTGGTGCTAGTGAATCTGGAGACATTGAGCATAACGCCTCGGGTGTGACAGTCTCAGGGCTGGGAGCCTGACGCATATCGAAAGCGTGGCAGTGTCGACTCTGGCCTGTCTAGTAAACCAGATCTTGAAGCGCCGATGACTCGGCAGTGACATTTTTACAGGGAATGAGTGTGTTCAAATTTCAGATAGCGACATACCAGAAAGAAGATCTAATACGAACTGTTTCCGTTACACACAATACGATCAGTACTCGTACAGAGAACAGAAAGTGATAATAGTCAACTAGTAGGTGCGGGCTTTTCCTTTCGTTGGCGAAGCACTCACCCGGACCCGTTTGAAGGGACTGGATGGTAATGCCCCCGGCCGTTCAAGGACTCGGAGTTTTCGTAGAACTCCTGTATAGATATGTTTGCCCTTTTTCTTGATGTAGTGGTGCGCAAATGCGAAGTAAACTTCCACGGTTGCACCTTTCAGTAGGGTCTCATACTGACTGGGCGGGATAAGCTTGTCTTCGGAATCGTAAGCGGGCAAGGGACAGATGTCGTGCGTCTCAAATAGATCTTGCAAGTGCTGCAGGCAACGATCGGAGACTGGCCATGTTTCCATGGCGAATTCAGCATCAAGGCCTTGAGTATCTCCGTCATCCTCAGTTTGAGTACCTGGATCTTGGAATGGTAAGAATGTTTACAGAAGAGTTGAAATAATGGTACGTACCAGAACTTTGTGTATCGTCGTCTGTAGGCTGTGGATTGTTTGCAGGTCCTTCCGACAAAATAGTCAATTTCGGCTGTATGGTTGTATATCATCTGTGAGTAGCTGCTTATGGTTAAGAGTATAAGTAAGAGCTTGCCTCGAATAACGCATGAGATATCTTGAACTGTGGTTTTCCAAGATGAAGCGAAGTCGCGCTCGTGATTTCGTCTCTCTCATCAGGCTTGATCAGCTTCTCGATACTACGCAGGTTATCGATGCATTTCGGGAAGTCGGTGATGGCAAAGGGGAATTGGGTAGGCGTTGGACAAGCGAGACGGCAACTGAGCTTGATATCTTTGAATCTGCTCGAGAAGGAGTTGGCTGGATCAAAATTGCCATCAGGAGTGAAGTGGAAATCGTTCCGAGCGATCTGGAATATGCCTCGCAGGATGAACTCCGAATTGGTGTTCTTGGATACAAGGATATCGCTTGCTTTCCCTCTCTGGAACTCTATTTGCTGAACTACATTGGGGGAGCCGGCGTAGGATGCGGAAACATCAGGTGCAGTGATACGATCAAGTGCATGCTGCGCTGCCTCGCTAAGAGTAGAGGATGGACCAGGAGGGGTAACTGGACGCTCCGTGGTGGCTTTGCGTTTCAGTTCATGTACCATGTCAACGGCGAAGGGAGGTGAATGGACTCACATGGGTTCTTGTGTCTTTTCAGACAAAACGGCGCGTCGCATCAGTAAATATCAAGGTTGCTTGCCAACGCTTGAAACGCTTGGCGGCATTTTGATCGTGCTCAGTCGCTAAGCTGAGGTGACTTGTTCCTGTCGTTCCTGTCGCCCTCGCCGCTCTCGTCACCCCCATCACCCCTGCTGCTCTCACCATGTTGCCTTTCATAGTGATTCCGAACCGTGCACGGTAGCGTTGTCTGAGCAACACGGTCTGGACACGGCACGGGATGAAGAGGCGATGTGTTGCTGCTTGCCATCTCAACTCTGTCGACCCAGCAACATGCGTCCACCGCCATGCCAGTGTCGCGTTATCCGACAATGCTGCGTTTGTGCAAGATATTGGGAACCACCTATACCAATCTGGTGATCACTCCAGATGCTCTCCCATCTCTACAGCATGCCCCTCGGCATCTTCCACATACCAAGTCCAGAATGCGACGCCAATGACGCCAGCAGTGATGACGACAACGACTGGCGCGAGCTGGACTCTGAAGGGAGTGTACCGGAGGAGAGCAGTCTAGGACGCGCGGACGTGCCCAATGACACCACAGCGCGCGTGCGCAACAACATCCAGAAAGATCTGGAGGACAAGCTCACAGTGGGCAACCAGCAATTTCTGCAAGCGTTTGCAGAGGTCGATCAGGTATGTCCTGCAGCTCTTTCCTTCTGGCCCACGTAGCGCCGTGCTCGTTTTCTTATCGTTTGAATGCAACCAGAAGTTGGATGACGTACAAGAGATCGTGGCGGAGATGAGACGACGTCGCGACGATGCCGAGGCACAGCTCAAGCTGATGGAAGAAGCAAGTTGGTCACTGCTCGAGCAGGCAGAAAGCTTAAAGAACGAGAAGTATGTACTCGACATCGCTTGGAAAGCTAGGCTGACGAGCGTCACCTCCAAGGCTGGAGGTGGAAACACAAAAATCAACTGTACTGCTGGTCGTCTACAACACCGCCAAGGCAGATCACATTCTTGGATTGAAATACCGAACGATCATGGAAACGACGAGAGATACCCTGGAAATTGAATGTATGAAACACGTACGTGCTGATCTCGGTGCTAGTGACACTGGAGACATTGAGCATAGCGCCCCGGGTGTGACAACGCGAGTACCCTCCCAAGTTATATACAGTCTCAGGGCTGGGAGCCTTCGTCTGCCAGTCCGCCCGCGCTCCAGATCAGTATCAACCATGGCCAGCTCTTAATGTTTTCCCAAGTGCACGTATAGTCACCGATGTGAGATGCAGTGTGCAAATGCAGGGGTGTGACGGGGGCATGATTGTCCGACAGTCTGAAGGGGTTCCGAACATCCGTTTCTGCGGACGCGGCGCGTATCGAGAGCGTGGCAGTGCTGACTTTGGCTCATTCAGCGTCGAGGAGATTACGCTGATGTCGTGACCTGCTGCAACCCGGACGACCGACGGCGGCCGGGACCTAGTCACCTGACCAGCTATCTCTTGACGCCCGGGCGGACGTAAAGGCACGAGTCACACATCACCATGACTCGAACAAAGTGCAAGCAGGACCGAATTACTCGGCTAGCCACTCTAGCACTCCTACCACATGACAATCGGAGCACCTGCCATCGGTGAGCAGCCAGACATGCCCTACGAGGTCCTGCAGATGACCGCGCCCTCTGTAAACCAGACGGAAAGCGCGATCCTGCGCAGCTCGACGTACGTGCATGGTTTCTGATGGCAGCGACATAGTTGACGCCCGGGTCCGCCACGCAATCATGTCGCGCGTTCCGCCAGATCACCAAGTTGACCATTCGATTGACCGATGCGCCGAAACCTCTTCCAGATCCCAACACGCTCACGTTTGGCACGGTCCGTTCTATCTCCCCCACTCCCTCCCTCGCTTCACGACCGACACGATGCGGACAGACGTTCACCGATCACATGGTCATTACGTCGTTCGATCCCGTCACGGGATGGTCTGCTCCAGAAATAAAGCCGTACGCACCGCTCGTGCTCGACCCCGCGTCGTGTTGCTTCCACTACTGTGGCAGCGTATTCGAGGGGATGAAGGTATGTTGGGGCCTTCAAATGATAAGCTCGAGGGAACGCTCCCCTTGTTACATGCAGGCCTACATCGGACGTGACGGGAAAGCGCGCCTGTTCCGGCCCGAGATGAACATGCGTCGGTTGGAGCGCTCGATGGCGCGTCTAACGCTTCCTGTGCGTCACCGGCCGCCACATAGTCTCTTCATCTTCGGTCTCACCGCTGTATTGTGATGATAGCCCATCGACGGCGACGTGGTGCTCGAGGTCATGAAGCGCTTTGTGGAGACCGAGAAGCGATGGATCCCTGCGCTGCCTGGGTATAGCCTGTACCTCCGCCCGACGGTCATCGACACGCGCCCAGGTATGTTTCCCGCTCTGCCGGGATGGCAGCCTCGACACTGAACCGTTCCCCCGGGTAGCGATCAGCTTCGCACCGAGCGACCGCGCGATCCTGTACATCATTGCCTCCCCGTGCGGCCCACTGTTCCCGCGGCCCGTCTCCCTGCTCGCGGACACTGGCGTGGTACGGGCATGGCCAGGCGGTACGGGGGGAGACAAGTACGGGGGCAACTACTCGCCCGGGTTCCTCCCACAGCGCGAGGCGACCGAGCGCGGCTACGACCAGGTGCTATGGCTCTTTGGTTCCGACCAGTACGTGACCGAAGCGGGCGTGATGAACGTCTTTATCGTCCTCGATCGCGCCGATAGCGATGGTGCGTGCCCTGTTTGCCATCGTCGGTCCAAGTTGACGTGTACCTCCTTGGAACAGGGTGGGATATCGTTACGCCCCCACTGGATGGGACGATCCTGCCAGGTGTCACCCGCGCGTCCTGTCTCGCCCTCGCCGCAGACCCGACGTTCCACGAGCGGGCGACCCAGCGGCTGCACGCCGCCGAGCGCACGTTTACGATGCACGACCTCGTCCGGTGGGTCGCGGACGGGACGTTGCGCGAAGTGTTCTGTGCCGGCACGGCTGCGATCGTCGTTGGCGTGTGGCGCATCGGGTTCAAAGGGCAGGACGTGTACCTGCCGGCGTACCCTGCGGACGAGCGCGGGCTGGGGCCTGTCGGGCGGGCGTTGAGGGACACGATTTTGGGGGTGCAGCAGGGCACGGAGGAGTACGACGGGTGGGGCGTCGTGTGCGATGCGTAGGTCCCGTTGTTCGAGCCGGGTGAAAAAAAAAAAAAAGTAGACTGTCCGACGAAATGTTCATAAAAATGACGTTTGGTGCCTCGTCGATCTGGGCCTCGTACTTGCGGAGAGAACATCCAGAGGGTGCTCTGTCGTCCGGTCTGCCAACGCCATGTGTTGACGATGCTAAGTTTGCGCGATGCCCGAGCAACGATCAGTTTGCTTGTAGCCAAACGATTCACGAGTTACGACGAGCAAGCCTGTCTGCAAAACGGCCGAAATGAAGTACATATATGAGCGTTCAAACGTTCAGTGGTCACCTTGTGGATTGCGGCGGCTGGAAGCATGTGAAGATCGGAGATTGTACATACCTGGCCTGTTTACCTGCCGAACTTGAAGGAGAAATGACAGGCTACTCCCAAGCTGGTAGCCAATTGGATGTCAGGGCCGGTTAGGACCGTCGGGCCCGTCGGATACTCGGTGGCAATCCCGCTCTTCAAAGCGTACGCAGACCTACGATCGTCCATCTCTCCCTTTTCCTTTCCCCCCTTTCATTTCCTTTGATGTACCACTCCGTTTGTTACTATAGACGCTTTATGCTCGTACGCGTTCGCCTTGTACCATGACTCTCTTTGTTATATACAGTATTTAGGTGGCCGGTGCGCCCAAGTACAGATCAGTGAATCAAATTCCCCGATTTTCATTTAAACGATCTCGCTCCCGCCCTCGTCTACGTAGCCCGAAACCGTCTCTTGAAATCGACGAGCGACTCGTGTGACACGAGTCGGGGAAATGACACGAGCACCCCTCCCAAGGGGTAGATTGCTTAGCCTAAGCAAAGCATTTGCGTACGGATCAGTGCCCGCTACTAGACTAGTACCCGTCGACCAACCAGGTACCGAGGTGACAGGTGAACGGGAGGAGGTGTCGAGCACCTCGACTGACGCTGCAGACGCGCCGGGTGACGACGAGCGTCGTCCAGACGCACCTCCGAAGCCACCCGACGCAGCTCAGGTCGAGCGCGCAAGGATGGGGACCAGGGTCTGGGTGCCAGTGTTGAGGTCGTCGAAGGAGGTCCATCAGGGGAACGGACGAGAACGGTGGCGAAGGATGTCAACGGGAGGAACCTGCCGCGTCTCCAGGTGGCTCGCTGCGCGCGCCAGATCCCATGGATGTCGCAGTCGCACGGAAGGGGCGTCGCGCATGGGTGTGCTGACGCAGGTGGTAATGATGGAACCCGAGTCGAACACCCAGGGAGCTGGAATTGAGAGGGAGAGCGCTCAAACTGGTCAAGACGCGTTGGTCGGATACGAGCGCAGTGGTGTGCGAGTGGTTGACGACGGTAGCCGACAAAGACTGTCAGCACACCTTTTCTTTCGACGTTCAATTCATCCACGCGCATCCTATCATCTCGATCAAGCACTACCTCCTCGGCATCTGTGGTTGTTTCGTTGTATCGATTGTCCTTGATCCATCGTGCTCATTGGCTTTGCAGCGCAACATCACTGTACTATCGATCTCTGCGTGTATGGTTTTCGTCGCCATTGATCTCTGCCCCGCGCCTGCCTTGCCCATTTCAGTCGTGTGCTGTCCACATGCGTCGTCCCAATTGTGGCTTTCCACGTCGTCTTGATTGTGGCAGAGAGAATGGGAAGAAAATAAGAGTAGTGGTCCATAGTATCGTAGCACTAATGTGATGATACTTAGTAGCCGCCTCAAAATACCCAGCCCGCTACATAGTCTACATAGCAACTGACGCCGGCTCTCCGTTGCGACAGTGACGACAGACTACATAGACTATGTAAGTACACCATTTGTTACAGCTACTTTCCTTTTTTTCCCTGATACCGTCTTTCTGAAGCGCTTCGCAGCCGGGGCAAGTGATGATATTAAAGATGGACGAGCGGCCGGCTGTTGCGTTATAGTCGTGAGAGGGTCGTTGATTGACTTGAAACGAAGATCTCTTTGTCTATCAATACTATCAGAACACGCTCGTTAGTCTATAGTCTGCCTACCGCCTCTTGTCGCCCTGATCCTCTGCGACATCATCACGCTTTTTCATCTTATCGCCCCGTCTTCAGTAAGAAACGTAAACAAGCCGGCATGCTAATGGCGCTCACCTGCACCAAGTCCTTGAACAAGTTGATGTGTTTTCCGGACCCCGTTCCAGTTCCTGGGCCGGGTCTGGCGCTAGCCGAAACAGTTGCTTTGCCCGCTTTCTTTTTTCCTTTCCTATTGATCCCTGCATGCTCGCGCGGCAATGACGACTGGGCTTTGGCGTCCGCAAGGGCTTCTCGTTCTACCCTCTTGCGGGATGCTTCTTGTTCCACCTTCTTGTAGGGTGCTCCTTCTATATCTGTGCGGACACCCCTCGCATTGTCCGGCTTGTCCTTTTTACCAGGGCGGTACGGGGAATGGGTCGCGACGTTCGGCCAGCCCATGTCGTCGACTCGCTGGTATGTAGAAGGAGCGGATAAACGTGACTAAGCTTAATCAACTGTGGAAAGCCAGACAACAAGGCTTAAAAAAAACTAAAAAATAAAAAATAAAAAAGAAGAATAAAAGCCAAAAATAAAGGACTTGACTATGGTATATTTGACCTAATATAAATTTACAGAAGCAATGGTTGCAAAAAATGGCAGATACAGGTCTAGAATTAAAGGACATTATTAACCTCTTCCTCATTGAGTGAGATTGGGGGCACAAGATGATGGTGACAGCATCAAATATACCAGGGGACAATGTGAGACAGATGATGGCAAAGATGGCAGCATACCAGGTCAAGCTAGAGAGCAAGGAAGCCATATGGGCAGCCAGACCAAGCCGAGAGACATCAAGGGCAACAGAACATGCCATGGCGAAGGACTGGGAGACAATGGGGGTGTGTTCTGGATGGATGGCGCAACGAGCAACGCACGGCGCGACTTGATACAAGCCGAAACGCGGACACTAGCTAGATGACATGCAAGTTAGCGGGAGTGATGCAAGACGGAAACGGGGCACGTACTTAGGCCATCCACACGACCTCATCACTATCCCAGGCTGCCTACTGAAGATTTCGGACCACTGTATGGAGGTGGCAAGCTTAGACCGTGACCTAGAAGAGTCAGGTGCACGCAGACAAACGGATGGTCTTACCGGTCGCGTCGATCTCAAATCGGGCGAGTCGTACGCACCAGATACACAACAAGGAGACTACATCATCACCGCAATTCGACACTACTGTCGGATTGCGGCTCATTATCACGGTCTTGACGGTCGAGGGCGCTAGTCGTAAAGACGGCGCTCTTGTGCACGTCAGATGGAGGTGGCCAGGTCTAGGTCGTGTGCTCGAGTCGTATGCGAAAGCCGGGTGGCTGCGCGGTGCGGCGCTAGGAGCGTGGGCAGGTTCGAGGACATAACCTCTAACGACTCCCCAAATCGATCGAAAATACGAGTGTCGAGTCGAGGGGAAGGACTGGGTATGTCCGAGCTTCGACGTTCGGGTCGGAGCGGGCGCTGCGGACGCGTCGAGAGCGCCGAAGGCCGACCACTACCACAGTTACAGGCTTAAGGAGCCAGACGGTGACGGCGGCAGCTCCAGGAGCGCGTCAAATCGAGTTGAGGTGCAAGAAAGTCGTGGGTCGAGCCGCGAGGTGCCGAGTACGACAGAGACAACCGGAACGATAGCGACGGCGTCAGATACGTCAGGGAACGCTGCTGGCACGTTGAGTGGCGATGGTGGTGGCATCGAAACGAGCGCGCTAGGTCGAGGTCCTGGGCGGCCAGGCGAGTGGGGCGACCAGGGTGAGTTGAGAGCTGTTGGAGGTGATTGGGGCCGCGAGAGCGTTAGGGATGGCGATGAATGGACTGGCGGACGATGGTGTATATACGACGCAGCGAGCAGCGAGGCCCATATCCAATCAGATACTGTATCGCCGTTGTAACGTGGCCTTGTGGTTATCTGCCGCCCTGTCCATCCCATCCCATTTCCACCCTGTACTGTGCATCTTCGTCTGTGTAACTTCGTATTTGCCTGGCTTTCAGTTCCTTTCGTGCTCTGCTTGAAGCGCCCGCAACGCCTGGCTCGCCCTCTAGCTAAGTGGGTGCGGGCCACGTCGCCCTGGTCATTTCTACTCGTCCTTGATTAAACCTGCGTCGAAAACATCTCCTCTGTGTTTTCCCCTCTCGTCTGCTGCCCTCCGCATCTGTGTGTGTCTCGGCCCTTTGTCCTGGTTTCGTCCTGTCCCCTTCCGCCAGCATCATTGGTTCCGCTACTGTCAGGTCACCGCTGTTTAGGCCTTTCTTGTGATCGCCTCCTCCCTCTCACTCCCGCTCTGAGTAACTTCCTCCCGCTTTCCATCTGCCCTGTGCTGTCGAATCCTGTCACGCTTCTCTTCCCGTCCTTATACGTCGTCTCTTGCCTGCACCTGTTTCCACATTTCCGTGGTCTGATCTGCTTCCCGTGAGTCGCATTCGTCCGATTAAACACTAGTCCCTCACTCGCTCGTTTTCCTGCCCTAGTTTTATTTCAATTCCCTTGTTTCCTATACCCCATCTTTCCCACCTCTTCTATTGCATCACTCTCCGATCCAGTCTCTCGTATTAGTTTCGCCTTTGCCCGCAAGTTACCCTTTCATTACTCTCTGGTCTTGTGTCTGTTCGGTCTCTGCCGTGGTCGAGCCAAGTCTAGCCTATCTTCGGATTCCTGCTTGGTCTCCTTTTCCGTTCCGTCTTTTACCAGCATTCCGTTCGTCTGTCCTGCCCTCATTGCCGATCGTCTGTTCCGTCACGCTCTATCTGCCTTGTTCTGGTCTCAACCTGTGGTCGCATTTCAGCCAACCCAACCCGTCTCGCACTCGTTCTCACCTGGTCGATCCCCGTTGCCTGTCGCCCTATTTGCCCTTCCCGTGTCAATTTATTGATTCCTATCCCACGCCTCTAGGCTCGATCTTCTCTGACCAAAGAGTCGTTCGCCCACTTTCGTTGCTTTGTCTCCGCTACCTCATTTCCTGCTTGCCCACTGAGCCCTTACGTTCCATCCTTGATCTTAAAACACTTAAAGCATTCATCCTGATCCCCACCCTGTTTTGTTGTCCCTTCTGAACCTGGTTCTCATCACTGGGTTTTGGCACCCTGTGTCATTGCTACCGGAACTCCCAACGTCTCATTATTATGTTGTCCATTCTCTCTCTCGTGATCGCAGGGTTCTGATTCTTATCTCATCGCCCACAGTTCTATTCAAATTCCTTCTACCATCTTATCTTCTCGATCTCATCTCTGTTCTGCAACTGTGTTCGCATTGTGTCACCAATGAGCCAACAAAACAGTGAAAACATTACCTTTCAGATCACAGGTATGTTTCAGGTGATGGGCTAGTATGTTGATGCTTGCTCACATTGTTTACATAGCTACATGCTTGGAAGTCTCATCGCGACTTCCGAAAAGTGATATTCGTGTCACTGTCGCTGTTGATGATGTATCCAAGATAACCTGTTCTGGGAAACTATCATGGCGTTGTCTGAAGGTGACATGGGATCATCCATTTCTTTTGTATGTGCTATCTTATGTATGCCTTGAAAACATATCTCCTGATGTCTTCTTTCAACACTAGCACTGCACCTCCATCTACTTCTGTTAGAGTTGCTATATGGACTCTTCCAGAGGAGCTCACACCTGAATGGGACAAACAACCTCTAGGCAATGAGATGGTTACAGATGTAGCTAGTCTCTTACACTCTAAGAATGGATGGCAGTGTAGGTGTCACTTCTATAACCTTGAATGAGGTACTGAATGTATATCAGGCAATGTATTTGGACTACCACATGGTGGTTCTGCAACTCTATCCATGGCTTGCAAGGCTTGTGAAATAATGGTAAGATCTGTACTGTGGTTATTTTATATATGATTGAGGTATGCTGGAGACCATGTCTAATGGTCATGACTGTTTGTCAGCTCTAAGGAAATATTCTTTAAAGCTACACCACTTCAGAGCACAGTTCAGCAATGTGGCTGCTATGACCACTTCAGCTGAGGTCAACCTAGCATGGCTGGACTTTTGCTCTGTGGGCCATCAAGAGCATACATACATCTTGAAACTTCTAGGAATTGTTTTTGAAGACTGTTATCTTCATGGAGGTAGTATTTCAGACCTCCACAAATCTACTGAAAGGAGGCAGGCTAGACTTGATCTTTGTCCACCTGGACATCCAGAACATGGTAATGCAATTGGAGAGCTTGCAATTGGCTTATGGAAACACTATTGCATCCAGAAAAACAAGGCAGACCTAGACAGACTTATAGATATGGAAGAGAGGTGGCTAGATCTGTGCCCATTAGGACATCCAGATCATGGAAGGGCTCTTGGTGAGATTGCAGTGTCATTGCAAGAGCGCTATTTTATCCAAGGAGATGTTGCTGACCTGGAAAAAGCAATTGAGATGGGAGAGAAAAAACTTGATCTTTCTCTACCAGATCATATACAGCATGGTGCAGCCCTTGCAAATCTTGCGGTGTCTTTGGAAGCAAGATACCACAAGCATGGCAGTCTCACTGACTTGCAAAGAGCAATAGACCTTGAAGAGAAGCATCTTGAAGCATGTCCATCAAGTCATCCACTCTATGGATGGGCTATCCAAAATCTGGCCACATCATTACAGGAATGTTACTACAAGCTTAGGAACCAATCAGATATGGTCAAAGCAATTGAGTTGCTAAAGGAATCATTGAGCAACTATTCACCTCAGCATCATATGTTTGCATTGACCATTGATAATTTGGCTTCAGCAATTCTGTTGCAATATACATATGCAAATGAAGACCAGTCACTTCCTTCATTGGTTTCATTGGATGAAGCTTTTGATATCTATAAGCTGTTGAAGAAATGTGGTCCAGCAGTTTCACTATACTTATGGGAGGCAAACCAGTCTTGGGTAGAGGCTGCTGAAGAACACAACCATTCCTCATCTCTGGAGGCTTACCAAGCATCACTGAACACTCTTGATCACTTCACTTCCTTCACCCCTTCACTGGATTCAAGACATGAGGCAATGCAAGCAAGGGTGGCTGATATGGCCAGCAATGCATTTTCATGTGCCATCAGACATGGTCAATTGCAGATGGCTGTTGAGCTCCTAGAGCAGGGTCGAGGAATCCTGTGGAATCAACTTGCACGCTTCGACATTTCTTTAGTTGCGTTGGAACACCAAGATACCCAAGCAAGCAATCTCAGAAGAAAATTCACACAGCTGAGTGTGGACCTCAGGAGGCACGCAGAAGGGAAAGGTGTGGGTCCGTACTGGCGGGTGCAGGAAGAGTGGCAGTCGGTGGTAGAGAGCATGCGTCAACTCCATGGGTTCTCACGATTCCTCTTACCTCCCCACTTCGACGACCTCCGACGAGCGGCTGAAGAGGGACCTGTCATTATTGTGAATGCGAGCAAATACGATTGCGACGCTCTCATTGTTCTTCATGCTGGCCCTCCCATTCATGTCTCCCTTCCCTGTTCACTGGCAGATGTCGTCCAACTCTGTGCACAACTGTCTGAACTCACCGAAGACCCGGATGCATATGAGAATCATAGAGAGGCGTGGGTGAAGCGAATATTGCGCGAGCTCTGGTCATCTGTTGTCGAACCGATTGCCACTGTGCTCCAAGAGGACTTGAAACTGCCCCCTGGGTCGCGGATCTGGTGGTGTCCGACCTCGAAATTCACTGTTCTCCCATTCCACGCGGCGGGTCCGTATCTGAAAGGGAAGAAGAGTCTGTTGGACATCTATGTCTCTTCGTACGCTCCCTCTCTCTCCACACTCGTTCGTTCTCGAGACCGTGTTCGGGCTCAGAGGGAGGCCCGCAACGCGTGTGGAACAGCAAACCGGATCTCGTTTGTGGCCATCGGTCAGGGGAAGCCGAGTGCGGATACGAGCCTAAGTGAGCTTCCGGAGGTGAAGCTCGAGATCGACAGAATTCGGAACAAGACCAGTATGCCCCCGCACGTGACATTCGAAACCGTCATCGGCGAGGCGGCCACAATCGAAGGCACGGTGCAGGCAT
Source organism: Boletellus emodensis (assembly GCA_038089935.1). Lineage (NCBI taxonomy): Eukaryota > Fungi > Basidiomycota > Agaricomycetes > Boletales > Boletaceae > Boletellus > Boletellus emodensis. The sequence goes on along the minus strand of JBBPLU010000092.1, from coordinate 510 downwards.
TCCGGGACCACCGGTGGGTCCACGTCGCCTGCCATGGAGCGCAGCACCCGAAGCGGCCGTTCGAGTCGTGGTTCGCTATGGGGGATGGGAAGCTCACCCTGATGCGCATCATCCAGGAGCGCTACGTGAACTCGGAGCTCGCGTTCCTGTCTGCGTGCCACACTGCGTTGGGAGACGAGTCGACCCCGGACGAGGTGCTTCATCTCGCGGCAGGAATGCAATTTGCGGGGTTCAATGGGGTGATTGGGACGCTGTGGAAGGTGGATGACTCTGTTGCGCACCAGGTGGTCACTCAGTTCTACGAGGGGATGTTCAAACACCCGGTCATTGATTTCGAGCGCGCAGCTTTTGCGCTAAATGCTGCCGCGGTGGCCACGGCCGATGAAGTATCGCTAGAGAAGCGCGTCGTCTTCGTCCACATCGGTATTTAAGGTGTTCAATTGACGTGGGTTTCTCTCTTTTCTGATATGAAGGCTGTATCAGTAATTCTCAGAGTTTCTCCCAGATGCG
>JBBPLU010000091.1:12741-59299 GCA_038089935.1 Boletellus emodensis | reverse complement strand
TTGATGCTGGTGTCCCTGAGACGTGCCAGTATAACCATTGTCTCGTTTAGGTGAGGCTTCGGGGCGAAGTACACAGACTAGTCGCACCCCGTGATCAAAAGTACCAATCCAACTTCGTGGAGGTCCGTCGTCGTGAGCGATGACATCGGCCCTTGCCTCATTCCTTGCTGGCCACAGTTCAGGAACCACAAGATGGTGTACCGTCGCTATGCCGGCCTCTTCTTCTGCGTGTGTGTGGATGCGAACGACAACGAGCTCGCGTGTCTTGAAATCATCCATCTCTTCGTGGAGATCCTTGGTGGGTTTGACGTTCACCGATAACATGCCGCATTCGATGACTGACAGTTCTTTTTCTCCCATTCAAGATTCGTTCTTCGACAATGTATGCGAGCTGGATCTTGTGTTCAACTTCTACAAGGTCAGGACTACCTATGATTTGTGCACGTGTTTTACGCCCAAACCTATCAGGTGTATGCAATCCTGGACGAGATATTCTTGGCTGGCGAAGTTGAGGAGACCAGTAAGGAAGTTGTTCTACAAAGGCTAGAGGAATTGGAAAGGCTGGAGTGAACTCCTGGTCGGACAATGACTCTTATCCTTTCCCGGCCCTTGAATTATACCGCTGACGTTCTCGATGTACAAAAGGTGACATGACGATACACCAGCAGGGATATATTTTCGGTAAATAGTTTCTGCCTCTTTCATTCATCCCGAGACGATTGCTACCCAGCACCATAAATTGCCGCCCACAGGCACTTGTATACCACTTAGCCCAGGGGTAACAGAATGGATCACTCCGTCCCGATCACGCAACGGGTGGAACGCAGCGCACGCCTTCGTGTTCATGACCACCGATGCTTTTACTTCAGACTGGTCTCTTTTTCTCCCATTTCGCTAGTATCGCCGGCGCTTGTTCCGCTGTTTAATAGCTTTTTCTTTTTCTTTTTCTAAAAGACTTTCTCCCGCAGAGGAGGGCACAACTAAAGGGAGAACCAGAACTGGAGACCTCAAGGGTCAAATCGCCTAGATATACGCTCGGGTGTTGCGCCTCGTGTGCAGCCCCACGTTCATCATCTGTAGGACGGGTTTCGTCCACAGATAGCTTCGAGCGATCACTACGTTGTCTACCTCGACGGGCCACCAAAGTTCGAGTGTCTTCCTCAAAGTCCCACCCTATGTCGCACACATTTCTACAATGGCGACGAGGTTTGGCAAGAGGATATGATGGTGGCGATATCAATGGTAGCCGAAAACGGGACCTGCTGGCTGGGAGGCGCTCAACAACCCCTCCGCGGATTTCACCTTTGACGATACGAAGAGTGGTTACGACGTCGAACTCCGGCTCGTACGATCCTGTTATCGCGGCTGCCGCATGGCTGCTTGCTAAGTGGATCATGTGGCAGCTGACGCCCTGACTCAGTCATCCCCCAAGTCCAAAACCAGCGGCCGCCGAGGGTGCAGCAGAGAGCACGTGCAGCTGCGCTTCCATGCTGACCCGGAGCATCCTCGAAGGACGCCTACACTCGTTTGGTGTCGAATCGGACAAAAACACGGGTTGGTTGGAGAGATGTGGATGTTCGCACGACAACTTGCCTGAAAAGGACTGAATAGAAGAGACAGTTCATCCAGACTCTGCTGCAACAAGACCAAGGATGCTGTTCCGAGAGTGCTCGGCCGAGACTCCGGACTTTTTGGGGTGAAGACAAACCAGGTCTGCAGTCAGGTGCTCGGTTCCGACCGTTTGGATGCTGACAGGCATGGGAAGAAACTTGTCAAGCATTATTCAGTACAGTAATCCCACTTTTCGTCTGACGCAAAACTTCAAAGGATGACCAAGTTCGCCATGTTTTTGGCATTATTTATATTCTCTCCTACGTTCTCAACGATGCCGACTTCCCATGCCTTCCTCGACCACTGACACCGTGGCCCGCATGCCGACTCCAACTCCCCTCATCGATAATCAGGCATACGAAGCTGCACTATCAGTCGACTTTGGTGTGCTCCCGATTCCCGAGAGGCTGCGCTACAATCCTGAGAGGCCTTTTCACTTTGGATTCGCATTGAACGTCTTGTTTGGATTTGCGAGTACATTCAGTGCGTTGCTTCGGTCCCACCTTATCAGACCCTGCCTAACCCTTTCCCCCAAGTCGTCGCAAACCTGTACTATTGTCAGCCCTTATTAAGTACGGGATTTATTTATTTACTTTGCTTCCGTTGGCATGCTCAAGTACCGTTTATGTTTTCAGTTGAATTTTCACAATCTTTTAATGTCTCTTATAGTGAAGTATCAGTGTAGGTGGCTTCACCCGTCATTTTTACGGGACGTGTTCTGAAGGAAAACCCATCTCTCAGGATACCAACGTTGATACAGGGAGGGTAAATTGTTGTCGCACTGACGTACGGTTTAGTGCAGGCTGCTAATACGCTGAGCAGGTATGCAGCAGGCCTCCTTCTAATAACACCTCTGGGAGATCTCGTCCGGCGACGTCAGCTGATCCTGTTGCTGATCTTGATGTCCACCGCGCTTACCATCGGGCTGGCTGTAACGTCCAACCTACGTGCTTTTGAGGCACTCTGCTTCTTAATCGGTGCCGCCAGTGTCACTCCACAGATCCTCATGCCTCTTGCAGCCGAGCTGGCCGCACCAGAGCGGAAAGCATCTGCGCTGTCTGTCGTTCTCTCCGGGATCATGCTCGGAGTCCTGGTGGCTCGGGTGCTTGCAGGAATCATTGGGAACTTCAATTCATGGCGGATAGTCTACTACATGGCCATTGGGGTGCAATGTATTGTATTCGCCGGGGTGTACCTCCTCTTGCCTGACTATCCGCCCCAAAATCGCGACCTGACATACTGGAACATTCTATATACCATGGCCAAATATGCCGTGACGGAGCCACTGCTGATACAGACATCGCTGATCAACATCGCATCTAGCGCTTGTTTCAGTGGTTTTTGGGTCACGTTGACGTTCTTGCTCGGGGGATCACCTTACTACTACTCGACGTGAGTGATTCGATGATCATCTGTTCCTGTCTTATCTCAGACACCTAGACTTGATATCGGCCTCTTCGGGCTTGTCGGCATCTTCGGCGTGTTCGTCGGTCCGCTATTGGGACGACTAGTCGACAGACTCGTGCCGTGGTACGCGACGTTGGTGGCAACGCTTATCCAGACTGTCTTCCAATCGGTACAGACCGCAGCGGGAGGTATCAACGTGGCTGCGGTAGTCATCGCCTGCTTCGGGCTGGACGCCGGCCGTCAGATGCAACAAGTGTCGTTGACCACAGCCGTGTTCAGGTAGAGTGACTCGCGTTCCTGTTTTTGTGAGCCAACGACACTGACGATGACCTTTCTTATACATTCTCTAGCATCAACGAAGCTGCACGTTCTCGTCTGAATGCCGTTCTCATTCTGTCGGTGAGTTGCGCATGGTTGTCCTGATAGCGCATGGCTGTGCAAAACTAATGATCATGACCGCGGGGGGCGTGTTGGTATAGCTGTTTATCGGGCAAGTCATTGGCACCTCAGTCGGGACGAACGTGTTCGTCCGCCACGGCTGGCGAGCGTGCTCGGTGCTCATGATGGCGCTATTCGGGTTTCAGCTTGGGATGCTCATGTTGAGAGGCCCACATTGCCCGCGGAAGCACTGGTTCGGCTGGGCAGGCGGCTACGAAGCGCGCAAGAGCGTTGTAGAAGCGCAGAAAAGACACGATGATGTGGAGAAATCGGCTGCGATGCCGGTGGCAAGCGAGCCCCGGTTGCAAACAGACGAAAAAACGGAAAACGACCTATAGGATAGCGTTCAGAACGGAGGGTTCTTGTCAGCCGGAGTACGACGAAAAGGGACTCGGAGGTGAATGAGGGAAAGTGTATTCATTGTAATGCCACGTATATGGTTCGCGGGTCATGACGCTGTCCGTGGCCTTACCGGACAGAATGCGTTCTTACTCCGCACGGGATACGTCTCGGACAACGAAGAGGGAGAGCAAGTCTGGTAATCCTGTCGCTCAACCGGTCTTGCGCCGCTATTTGCTTATTGTCGGTTGGGAATAGCACCTGGATGACCGATCGGCGACTGCATGATGCCGATACTTACATGCGTGTTTTTTTTTTCTGCGAGTGGTACACGTTGGGCTGATAAGATGTTGCATCATATCATGTAGTCCTCAGCGCACATAGTGGGCTGTGACAGCAGAGACCAGAACAATAGAATTACGAACGCCATGGGAGGCCGCCGTCCGCAGTCGACGCTCTGGATGGCCAGATTGATGCCTAATGAAAGGCACGCCAGTTGGATAATGATCGGGGCGCCCAGAACATATACGAACTGATATCGGATCCAGAGAAGATGCGACCTGAAATCGTCGTGCTTGTCGTCCCTAACAGGTCCAATTCAAAGGCGATGCGATAACGAAATATGAGTCTGGTAACCAGCCCGTCTGTGAGCGGCTCGGGTGGCAAACTGTCAACAGACGGTCTGGTCAAAGTCAGTCGCGCTCGAATTTGGGCGTGGACAAGAGCACGTGAAGTAGGCTGGTAACTTATAGGATAACTATGTAAGCAAACCATATAAGTAATTGCGTCCATCTTCAATACGGCCATGATTCGCACCTCGTCGTCCAATCCATACCCTGCATATAGCTTTCATATGGCCACTATGCCGTTCCAGAGCGGACAAATTCAGCGAGCGATTGAGATCCTCCAGGAGGCAACTATCCCTTCTAACAGCCTTGATGAAGACCTTGCATCGACGGGAAAGGGTTTCTCAGCATACCATAGAGCGTTCTGTGTCTACTAACGGAAAACTCACTGGAATGATTTGCTTGATAAAATCTGGGAATGGCCCCCGAGGCCGGTCTCGACTACTCGCTTGGATGGAACTACAAATACTGACTCACGTCGTGCGCAGGGTGGCCGGCAAGAGGACGGCGTCGGGGACAGTTTGCGAGCAAAGATCTCCTTCACCCCACGAGAGGCTTTGGTCAATTGGGATACGACCTTGATCAGTGAAGCTATCACTCCACACGCACCGTTTCTAATGGAGATCCTCCGTAGTGTAGCGCAAGCTTGAATAGAACGTGCGGACGGGGTGGATACTCTAAAAGATATGATGGTATCATTATCATTGAGCATAGCTATGGAATGTCGAAGCTAGAAGATCCGGTGAACGATGGAATGCGACGAAGTCGGTAAACGATGAGACACACCCGAAGAGCATTGGTTTGGTTCGGTGCGAGAGTGTTTCGACGTATCCTAGGGGAGGCTGACTGCCGTATTCAAGGTCGACGGTATACATGTGCGATATTAAGCATTATTTAATTCTCGAATATTTTCACTCGATATGACGCGTTCTCTAAAATCGCGTTAAATTTTCATGTGGCGTGCGAATCCGCGCGTTTAATCGGCGACAACTTTTACCCGAACGTAATGCGGCCTTGCTCCACCAGACTCTATTTCTAGAGGACCGTATACTATGGCATGTTTCAATGTTTGTCTATCAAGAAAGCTACGAACGACAGTTGTTTTCTCCTTGGACTAATTGATTGTTGGTCACATGGGCAAGTTTCACACAATCTGTCAGATGTATGCCACTTATCCGGACGTTTGCCCCCAGCCCACCAACCCCTTTTCTTCTTACATCACATTGGTCTTTGATGCCGGTGTTTCGCACACATGTGGGCCTGTTTGGGATGCATACGCAGACAAGCAGTACTGCAAACTCCAGTATGCTCCTGCTGCTGCGACTTCGCCGATACCACAGTGGTATCGACCCAGATTGACCATGCCTAAAGACCGGGCGCTGTTGGTTCTCAACTGGATTTCGCTCACAAATGCATGTTGTAGCGCAGCCGCTATGGACCCTGCATTAGAAGACCCTGATGACAGGCAAAGTCGTTACTCAGTATTCCCCTTCTCGTCTGACGGTGAACTTTCAATTCGAAGGGTGACCAAGCTCACCGTGACTTTGGTACTATTTATGTCCTCTCTGAGCACGATGGACTTCCCATGCCTTCCTCAATCACCGACGCTGAAGCCCGTGTGCCAGCTCCTACCTCCCTCATCAGCAGCCGGGCATACGGGGATGCACCGTCAACCGACTTTGGTGTGCTCCCAATTCCCAAGAGGCTACGTTACAATCCTGACAGGCCTCTTCACCTCGGATTCGTGCTGAACGTCTTGTTCGGATTTGCGAGTACATTCAGTGCGTTGCTTTGGTTTAACCCCGATGAATCACTTATAACCTCCTCCAGTCGTCGCGAATCTGTACTATTGTCAACCCTTGTTGAGTACGCGACCAATTCATCATCTTTTTGCTTTCGTTGGCCATGCTCAGGTGCCGTCGATGTTTTTAGTTGAATTCTCAAAGTACTTTAATGTCTCCTACAGCGAGGTATCGGTGTAAGTGACTTCACTGTTTATTCTTCGCCAGATGTGCTTTAATACAAACCACCTTCCAGGATACCGACACTGATACAGGCAGGGTAAACCCTCCCCGCTTACGATTCAGTGCATGTTTCCGATATCCTCATCAGGTTTGCAGTAGGCCTTCTTCTGATAACCCCTCTTGGAGATCTTGTTCGGCGACGTCAGCTAACCTTGTTGCTGATCGTGACGTCCACCGCGCTTACCATCGGGCTCGCTGTAACATCCAACCTGCGTGCTTTTGAAGTGTTAAGCTTCCTGATTGGCGCTGCCAGTGTCACTCCACAGATCCTTATGCCTCTTGCAGGCGAGCTAGCCACACCAGAACGGAAAGCATCTGCCATGTCCATTGTGTTCTCCGGGTTCATGCTCGGAATGTTGGTCGCGCGGGTGCTTGCAGGAACCATCGGGAACTTCGCTTCATGGCAGATAGTTTACTACATGGCTGTTGGCGTGCAGTCTATCGTGCTGACCGGAACGTATCTCCTCCTTCCGGATTATCCACCCAAGAATCGCGACCTGACATACTGGAACATTCTATATACCATGGCCAAATATGCCACGACAGAACCACTGGTGATACAGGCATCGCTGATCAACATCGCGGCCAGCGCTTGCTTTAGTGGATTTTGGGTTACGTTGACGTTCTTACTCGGTGGACCGCCTTACTACTACTCGACGTGAGCGGTTCGATCGTCATCTGTTCCTGTCTTATCTTGTGAAATCCAGAGTTGATATCGGCCTCTTCGGACTTGTCGGCGTGTTCGGCGTCTTTGTCGGTCCATTGCTGGGACGATTGATCGACAAGCTGGTGCCGTGGTACGCAACGTTGGTGGCGACGTTCATTCTTGTCGTCTCTCAGTCCGTGCAGACCGCGGCAGGGGGCATCAACGTGTCCGCGGTGGTCATCGCCTGCTTCGGGCTGGACGCCGGTCGTCAGATGCAACAAGTGTCGCTAGTCGCGGCCGTGTGCAGGTGTGATAATGTCTGCTCCCTGTTTCGCGAGCCGGCAATGTTGATGGTGAAGTCCCTAATCTGTTTAGTATCAATGAGGCCGCACGCTCTCGTCTAAACGCGATTCTCTTTTTTTCGGTGAGTTTCACAGTGGTTCGTGCGATCATGACAGGATGTAAACGTGCCAAGCTGACGATGATGACTCGGGGGCAAATGGAATGTGCGTAGGTGCTCATCGGGCAAGTCATAGGGACCCCAGTTGGGACGGATGTGTTCGTTCGCTACGGCTGGCGAGCGTGCTCGGCGTTCATGATGGCCCTATTTGGGCTTGAGCTCGGGTTTCTCGTTCTGCGAGGGCCACATTGCCCGCGAAACCACTGGTTCGGCTGGGCAGGCGGCTGCGAGGCTCGCAGGAGGATGGTGGAGACGCCGAAAACAGACGATGATGCGGAGAAATCCGCCGCGAGGGCAGTGGCGGACGATCCAGCTCCAACTAGCCGGGAAAATGGAAAGGAAGTGGGGCACATAGATCAGCGTTCGGAACGGAGGGATCCTGTCAACTGGAATGTTGCATGATCCAACAATCAGGACAGAAGCGGGAGAGGAGTAAAACTCTGTAACAATATGAAACGCGACATGTAGATCGCACGTCACGAACTGCCCTTGGTCTGTTATTCGATTCGACAAAGTGCTTTTTTGTCACTCAGCATGGATGGGTCTCGAAGAACAAGGAGAGAAAGCGCAAGACTTAGCATCGGCGCAGTCATGAGACACTATCAATTTCACGTTCCGAAAATATCACCGCTGAGGTACTTCAATGCTATGCCAAGGCGGAGTCTGAATGCCATGTAGGTACTCCTCATCGAGCTCGACTCTCGGGTTTGGTTCATGATGATGTGCGACTCCTGGTGACTGGTCAGGTGGCTTTAAGAATGGCTCTGGGAGTAATGAGGGTGGCTTGGGTGAGTCCTCGTTGACGCCTGTGGTATGCTGATCGTTTTCGTCAGCCCTCGTTGTCGATCGCGCTTTCTCTCTCCCCCACGATCGACACGTCTTGACGCATCGTCGCATTCCCCCTTCAATCGGTACGCCTCCGTGTGCTTCCTCTGCGCCGTCGACGCCACCCGTCTCGCTGTGAGCTCCCGCGCCAGCGCTTTCGTGCGCGACGCTTCCGCTTCCTTCGCTAATGGTACCGCCTCCCGGTTTGGCCTCGGTGCGCTGTGCGCGTTCCTCCGCGCAGTTTGGGGGTTTCGTCGGCTTCCCTGGCCGACATTCGTCCTCTCGCGACCTTCTCCCTTCTCGACGGCCTCAAGACCTCCGCTTAAACTCGTTCTGCACTCGCTCCCTCACCTTGCTCCTTCGCGCTCTCAGCTGCGTCGGGCGGCTCTGGGGGTACGTCAGGATGACGCGCGTCGTCACCCGGCATGTCCGCAGTGTCTTCCGACCTGCTGGTTTCCTCCGCTCGGTCCTCGGCCTTGGTATCTGGGTGGTCGCGCGACGTGCTCAGTGCGCTCGCGCCTGTCGTCGTTAGGTCTCCTTGGTCCCGAGTGACCTTGGCTACATACTGTGGGGTTTGCGGTCGAGGTTTTCTCCTGCATTGTGGGCACCCTCTCTAGCGTCCTTTACCCCGCCTGCTGCCCCTCCTCGGTCTTCCCCTCCCAATTTTGTTCCGCTTGGTGTCCATGTGGCATCCGTGGTCACCCCGACTAGTAGGGTCTTGACCGTAGCTGCGCAGTAGACTTCCGTGGCCGCGCTTGGTTTGCAAGATCTCTGACTCGCTTTCGCTCCCTCAGCAGCACTCCCGCCGACCTCTCCACCTGTCCTCTCCTCGAGCGGTGGGTACTGTTGGTCGTGCGATGTGCCCACTGGCATAGTGGGCTCTGCGCATGTTGCGTTCGGGTTCGTGATGTCAGTGGTTGCGTCGCGCGCCTGGTAACTGGTTGTCTTGGGTGACTGGGGCTCTTCCATGGCAGCGCAATGGACTTCCGTGGTCGCGCTGTCTTCTTCGGCCTTCTAGCCCCTCGTTCTGACTCACTGGGGCTTTGCCATGGCCGCGCGGTAGACTCCTGTGGCCACGCTCTCGCTATCCATGCCACTCGAGTGGCGAGGCTTACACAGGCTTCGCTAGCTTTCTGATTTGCTCTCTTGCGGGTTTTGACTCGTTCGGCTTGCTTCAATTCGTTGGCTTTTCCGCACTCGCGCGCTTTGTGACCGGTTCGCCGCATCTTCGACAGTCGCCGTTTGAGTGCTTGCGACGGTTGCGCGGCTACACACGCTGGCTCTTCTCGTACCTTATGCTGAGTCGTTGTCGTCGTAGGCTTCTTGAATAGACTTTCTAGATACTTGAGTTGTTCTAGAGGTGTTTCGAGGTGCGCTAATCGACTGCTGACCGATTGTGGAAGTGCTCAGAGAAAGACTCATCGCGAGAACTGCTCTTGATGTATCGCCGCGAATGATTTTCCGCACGAAATAGGTACTTGTGTAGTCGGGAAAATCTTCTAGTGTAGTCGACGAGCCATTGGTGGTAAGCTTGGCTGTCTTCAACATGGTCTCCATTGTCGCCATGTCGAATTTTCGAGTCCGATGGATCCGGTTCCAAAGCCTACTGAGCGGGGCTGATAACCTATTGAATAGTAAGTACTCAGTGGTTGGTAAACCAGCTGAGGCGTGACTACCGTACGAAAGATTCTACCTGCGAAGCTTCGCAGGTAACCTACCTGAGCAGTGGCTGTACAATAGATCATCCAACAGTTGACAAGATATATATGCTGACAAATGTTACCTAATCAAGAGAACTGTTTGGTCCAGGTTAACGCAATTACAATCCATTATACATATTTTACATATTAGTTACCCGATAAGAGATTTTTGCACTTCCTCGGCGAACTTCGCTTCTGAGCATGATTGAGTAATCGCATATCTGCCAGTGGTCCAGTGATGCTGGCCAAGTTCACTACGCCTCTGACGCCATTTATACCCTTTTTTGACCTTCCTGACAATGACCCTTCCATGCTTTCTTCGACCACTGACACCCAGGCTAGTGTGCCAAGCCTAGTACTTCTCGTCGACGACCGTGCACACAAGAGTGCATCGTCGACCGACTTTGGGTGCGCCCGATCCCCAGGAGGCTGCGCTACGATCCCGACAGTCCGTTTTATTTCGGGTTCGCGTTGAACGTCTTGTTCGGATTCGCAAGCACATTCGGTGTGTTGCTTTGGTCTAACCTCTTCAGGACCATCCTGACCATCCTACCCCAAGTCGCTGCGAATCTATATTACTGTCAGCCTTTGTTGAGTACGCGATCAGTTCTTCATCCTTTCACTTTCGCCGGCGTGCTCAAGGTATTTTCAGTCGAACTCTCAAAGTCTTTTGGTGTCTCCTACAGTGAAGTATCAGTGTAAGTGGCTTCACTGATTCTTTTTCATCCGATGTGCTCTACAGGCGAGCTGTCTCTCAGGATACCAACGTTGATACAGGCAGAGTAAACTATGATCACTTTGACGTATGATTTAGTGCAGGTTGCCAATACGCTGACCGGGTATGCGACAGGTCTCCTTCTGGTAACCCCTCTGAGAGATCTCGTCCGGCGACGATAGTTGAACTTGTTGCTGATCTTGATGTCCACCACGCTTACCATCGGGCTTGTCGTAACCAGCCACTTGCATGCTTTTGAGTCACTCTTCTTAATCGGTGCTACCAGCGTCACCCTACCGATCCTCATGTCCCTCGCGGTCGAGCTAGCCACACCAGAACGGAAGGCATCCGCATTGTCTGTCATACTCTCCGGGATTATGCTCGGAATCTTGATGGCACGGGTGCGAATCATCGGAACTTCAGTTCATGACGGATAGTCTATTACATGGCTGTTGGGGTGCAATCTACCGTATTGATCGGGGTGTACCTTCTCCTGCCAGACTATCCACCCAAAAATCGTAACTTGTCGTACTGGAACATTCTGTATACGATGGCCAGAATGCCATGACGGAGCCACCGGTGATACAGGCATTGCTGATCAACATCGCGTCCAGTGCCTGTATCACCAGTTTCTGGGTCACGTTGACGTTCTTGCTTGGTAGGCCTCCATATTACTACTCGACGTGAGCGACTCGGTTGCCATCCCCTCTGTCTCATCTCACGTGACCCCGAGTCAGACTGAATATCGGCCTTTTCGGACTTGTCGGCGTGGGTGCTCGGGGTGCTGGTCGGTCCACTGTTGGGACGGCTGGTCGACAAGCTCGTGCCATGGTATGCAGTGTTAGTGACAACGTTCGTCTTCGTCGTCTTCCAGTCCGTGCAGACCGCCGCAGGAGGCATCAACGTGTCCGCGGTGATCATCGCCTGTTTTGGGCTCGACGCCGGTCTTCAAATGCAACAGGTGTCGTCGGCCACGGCCGTGTTCAGGTATGGTGACGCTTCTAGCAGCGGGTAAGCATGGTTGACGACGACCACCTCCGGCTCGTTTAGCATTTGCGAGGCCGCACGTGGGCGTCTGAACGCTATTCTCACGTTATCGGTAAGTCGCGCACGGCGTCCGTGGGCTCACGACTGGGTGGGATGCAGAAGCTGACGACGATGAATGGGGGTGGATGGGGGATAGGACGTACGTAGTTGTTCGTCGGTCAGGTCCTGGGCACCTCGGTCGGAACGGACGTGTTTGTTCGCGACGGTTGGCGGGCGTGGTTGGCGTTCATGATCATCGGCCCTGTTCGGGTTTCAGCTCGGGAGGTTCGTCCTGCGGGGGCCACATTGCCCGCGGAACCATTGGTTTGGCTGGGCGGATGGCTTTGGGGCTCGCAAGAGCGTGGTGGAGACGCGGGAAAGAGAGGGTGATGTGGAGAAGTCGGCTGCGACGCCAGTGACGGACGAGTCCCAGTTCCAACCAACGGAGAAGAGGGAAGAGAAGAGGGGTGGGTAGAACGGTGTTCGGAACGGAAGGGCCCTGCCAACTGGAGCGTAGCAGAATCGTCAGAACAGGAAAATGGGGAGAGAAAGGGGAGTAATACCCTACGTGTGATTTGGAGCGGTCGGATGCCGTACGTCGTGGAACGCTACATACGTAGACCCCGTGTGGGTGGATCTCTAGACGGGTTTATCGTGGGTGGTGTGCGATCTTTCTTAGCCGGCATTAGATGGGCGCCCTTGCAAAACGAAGTTGGGAAGAGGGGACCAGGGAGCCAGGGAGTGACTGGGGATGTGGCGATCGACCACAACGAAGCTAACGACCCTGGTCAGGGCGATCCACATGCGTATCGGCATCAGCGGAGCGGCGCGTAACCACAGCATTCAATGGCCCCAGCCATGCCAAGCAATTTGCAACTGAGTGAGATCATTGAGATAAACCATATGAGAGAAACTTGAGTTTCTGTGAGGCTATTAGCATGTCCAAGGGGGGGAACTGCGGCACATTGGAACCTCATTGGAGCTGGGGTCTCCTGAGGGAAGGTGACAAAGCTCTTGAGTTAATTTCAATGGTCCGTCCGATGGCGTAAAGTTTCATCATAAATAATAATAATAATAATACCTATTTATTATTTTGAAGTATCAAGTGCTAGATAACCTTAATTATTCCTAGATATGGAGATGGCTAGATACCTTCCATAAATGATTATTGTGTTGTAGCCATGCTATAGTTTAATTGTCACATCCATGTCACACTACATGATACTGTCACAACAGCTGCCACTGACTGTTATGGACATTATGATGCTATGTGTAAACACATTTATGATAGCATTTTGTCTGCACCAAAGATGGTCAAGGTTCTGGAAGTAATAGGTTAAACTAATTTCTCACAAATGGTAGACATTATTTTATGTCGGCCAAATGCAAAGGAGGAGCCTGCGACACCCGAAGTGAAAGCATGCCAGCACCGTTGAACCACGGGACCGGAAATTATACGCCTTGTTGGCAACATGCCAACAGGCGGGCTATGAGTCACAGACAAAAGCCTTGACTGCGAGCGCATCAGCGGCATCACCTAGTCCTGTATACTCATCCCAGATGGTGCGACGCACAATCCTGACCTGTACCATTGCCGAGCCGGACAAACGTTCCCGAAGAGATAGCGTGAAGTAGGATGGCACGAAAGAGGGCCAAGGATGCAGTCAGAAATCCTCCCTGATCAGTATGGGCAGCGACACGTATCACATACAGCATGGCATGTGAGTCGAGCCAGAGGTCAGAGCATGCGCATGGCGGCTCCCCTCCTTTCTCCATTCACGGTCGTGTTGTCCAACGGATAGCGGCGAACGTGATCAGAGAATTGAATGGGGCAGCTGGCCCACACCACGCTGCAGTTTGTGTTGTGTTGAGGCGTAAAGACGGCGTCCGGAACTCGGCTGCTAGACAGGAGAGAGAGAGAGGAAGCAAAAGAGATTCGGAAGAGATGGCAAGACAAGACACCGGCCTTTGCGTAGGCGAGTGCCTCTTCTGGTCCTTTGGGCTGGAGAAGTGTATCCCATTTCTGTACATGTTGAACCAACGTCCTAAGTGCCCGCGAATGGGCGGCTGTGTGGTTGGTCGGCCCGTGAATGGGGCGATGCAAACGAATGTGATCGCCTGACTAAGGGGTTTTATTGTTATTATAAATAAGAAAGTGAACACGGACCGGTCAGGAAGACCATAGGAGTGGCGGGTGGATCAGACACATCTACCGATTGGGACGGGGGCGGAAACGAGAAATCAAAATTAAGGAAAAGAAGTAGAGCCCGAGGAGAAAGCGGGAATCGGACCTGCCGGTTCCACCAAAGCAACCCACGAACCCATAAATGTATTCGCAGTTTCATTTACAATGGAATGTCGCAGGCGTAGGCCTGGACGTGCACTCAAAATCTTTCACTTCATGCGAGTCAGCAGGCCATTCGCAAGGCCATTGTCCTGATCAGGATGGATCAGATAGTATCAGTATTCTTTTCCCCAAAGACACGCTCGACGGTGCTCTGCACTCACCCGTCTGCTATCCAGCGCAAACTTGCATTCGAAGCGCGTGTCGATAATGCCGGTGGCCTTGGATCGAAATTCAAATTGAAGATGGCGTCCCGGTTTGGAAACTTGCCACGAGAAGGTTGGTCGAAAACTCTATTCATCACGAGTCATTGCGGAGGCTGCGGCTGGCGAAGCGAACGCTGGAAACACAACGGTGCGGAATCCCCCAGACAGTACGTTCTTTGCGACTACCATCTACGTTATCTTGTGACTTAGCCACGTTTTTTTTTCAGTGTCGCCGCTGCATGTCAGGCCGATCTCGGCACACCTGACAAGAGACGTTGCGTCATTGAGTGCTGTGCTCGGAAAGCCTGCCAGGACGGACCCAATCCGTATTTTTTTTTGAGTGCGCCTGTTGCTGGGACTAATAGTCGCAATCAGATTCAGACACCAAATGGTGATCACTGTGGGACTTTGGCACAATTCAAGCATCCGGCGTTCCAGGGCGGAGGTTTTAGGACGAGTCTTATCGTGTAGGCGCGAGCGCAAGGACCCTTCACCGTGACGCCCGGCTGAGTAACACTGATTGACATGAGAAGCGCGGTATCGTATCGCTCGGAGACACCTGCAGTATACGTGCATGAAGATAGGGGAACTGCGATCACAGCCTGGAGTGGTGCCTCCACTTTGTGTTATCCGAACGACGCAGGTGTGTCCCGGTCTACGTCATTGACGCGATTTTTTTTCGGCCGTGATCTGACGGCAAACGTTAGGTCACTCATCTGCGGCCATCTGTTGTCTATGAAACCACCGCCCTGCACCCCGTGATCTATCTGGGAACTCTGGATACCTAACGATGTCGAACGTAAGCTCGCATCTGACATTCTATCATGGTCTCAGGGCGCCGGTAAATTTTTATTGGCAATATCCACCGTCATCAGGGCGCCGGGTGCATTCTGTCAATGCTTCGTGCTCAATGTCAACGAAGCGAGAAGGCGGTACAGGAGTATATCCTTTCCGCGGGTTTCTGTGCTGGCGCCATGAAGGGAAACTTAAGTGGAGCACCCACAGCTCCATCGGGGCCACCTTCTCTCCGACAACCGTAACGCCTGTCTTCGCAAGACATCACATCCACCTGGCTGTGGCAGACCGCCCACCACGATCGAATTAATCCAATTTTCTAGCACTGCCCTCTGCTTTCCTCAGCGCACCCGACGGAAGAAATGTGACGAACGTCAGACGCCGATTCGACGGGTCAAACGTGCGGCTCCATTACATCTCCGTTCGTGTGATGGAAGGGAGGGGAGAGGTGCTGCATGCTTCTCGACGCCAACGCGCCATAGCCGGGCGTGATCATGCAGACCATTTCCAGTGCGCTCTGGTGATGTGAAGGACACGCGGTTGATCCCCGTGCCAACGAAGGGCACGTATACGCAGCAGCAGACACACCTGTCGCTCGGGATGCTGTCACCCAGGTGGGAGAATGGCCCGGGTGACAAACCGGTACAAGCGTGAAACGGTCCACCCCCTTCTTTCCCTGAGGTTCCTGTCTTGGTCGTGTCAAAAAAAGCTTACAGACGTACCACAAGTCCGCGAAGAGAGGTCAACGAGGCTATCGGCTGTGCTCCCCATGCCCCGCGAGCGGCGTGAGCTGTCGGACCTTGATGAACGTCGTGGCTATTCCCCATTGCGAAGTCGACAGTGATATTGTCGTTCATGGGCCATCCACCGTCGTGCCGCCATTTGTCGCCTGCAGGGTGGCCGATCAGTGTGGGCTATCTGGTGATGGTGGCCCAGGGCCTACCTACTGACGGCGACGCGAAAATGGGACGGTGCGGAAATGGCGTGACAGGAAGCGGAGCCAGCAATGTGGTTGGAGTGATGGACATGTCTCCAAAAAGCAGGGGGACCGCAAAAATAAAATAAGTCGAGGCGACTGTATAAAAGCGATGGCATGCAACCAGCTGGGCCTCCATAAGCCCCACAATCCGATTTTCTCGCACTCCCAATCCACCTCTTAGTTGCTACCACCCCCACCCCACTCCTCCACTTCCCCCTCCTTGTGCTCTGGACTGATTGCTGGGATCAGCCATGGAGTGGGCCTTGGTGTCACCCTTGCCTGCTCTATTCTATGATTCCAAATCACTCGCGTGAACATAATTCATTTGAATTTGTCATGCCCTGATTTGGTTCATAGCCAATATAGTGGGTAACAGGTGTCCCAACTCGCTCTCTTCCCTGGTCGATTTCACGCAAAAACCTCTCGAGCCCAGCACGTTCAACCGAGCGCGTGCCCTTCTCGCATTCTCCCCCTTTTCGATTTCTTTTGGCTTTCTGTTTTGTCGCGCTCATTGCACTCTTTTTTCTTTGTTTTTTCACCATTTTCGTACAACGGCGTTGTACGATCAACACCGTGCCACTCGGCGACGACCGTCCAAATACCAATTCTTACTTAAACTCAAGTAAGCTTTTGTTATGTAACAAATTAATTGAGTTTCTACTACCCCTCTCCCCACACTTGCTCGCAGCAGAACAGAGTACACCGGATCCTTTATTCTTCCTCGTGCAAATTTATCATCATCATCATCATTATTTCGGCGATGCTGGGACACGGGGCACTCCTCGCTGGAGGTTCGTGACGCGTGACGTTCGAACGCCTCGATCCCACTCCTCCTCTCCCTTCCGCCCCAACCCATCGCTCAGATATACATGTAGGCTTGACCAAATGCGCCCTCGTTCGGCTGCCTACTCTTCCTAGGCACGTTGGTTGCCCTGTCTTCGCCTTGCCGGCGGGAACGCAGAGGGAGGGAAGAGTCGATCGTATCATCGCACCGTCGGGGCTGGATCAAAAAAATAAAAATAAAACAACCCCTCAACGTGAGGTGCGTGTCCCGGTCCGAAACCGAGGAAGAAAAGAGGAAGATATCGTGGGCCGGAAATGGAGCCAGATTCTCAATTACATTTTTGTTTTCTCGTCGTGAGTACCTTGTGAACGACCCGCTTTCGGTCAGCTCACATAAAAACAAATGACGATGGCAATGGTGATGGAATCTCGCCTGCGTTCATGAGGGAAAAAAAAGGCACAAGGATGATCCTAGGAGAAGCTCTCGCAGTCAGGGTCCCAGAGCTCAGATATAGGGCGATAAGGGTGGGATCATCTGGATGAATAAGCTGCAAAAGCGTGCTGAGGGTGGGTAGATACAGTGGCATGAAAAAACAAAAGAAAAAAGACGACACAGGGATACAGACGTTCAATGTTTCACATGCAAAAGGTGGGTATGCCAGCAAGCGACAGGCTCCATGTGTCACTTCAACAGTTCTTCCACGACTTTATCTTCCGATATGTTCGCCACATTCGCTCCGCGGTAATTCAGTCTTCGGAGGACGTCAATCTGTTCTCATGAGGGGCATCGTGATGAGTGACGGGTGGGTGAATAAAAACGGGGAAAGGGGAAAGGGTTGTGGGTTGGGTGTGGGATACGCACCACTTTTGATCGCTCGAATCCGAGCCCCTCGAACTGGTCTACGTGCGCCTTCTCCAAACCAGCGATCGCAACGTCGTCTTTTTGTGGCGCCTTTGCAGGGGTTTTGCCCCGCGAGGCAGAGCCCCCCGCGTACACCTGAGTCCAATATCTCGCCGTCTCCTCGAAGCTGCGTTTGCTCGTCGTGTAGTGTTTGGCAACCTCCGCGTCCTGGGGGTCATTCGGCTCAGGAGAACACAAGAGAGACTGGAGCGATATCAGCGTGGACTTGAGAGTGAGTACGGGGGACCATGCGTCTTTCAGGATGTCAAGGCAGATGGCGCCGGATGCCGAGGACACGTTGGGGTGGTACACCTTTGTGATGAACTTCATCTTAACTGGCTGGAACGGATACGACTCTGGGATTACAATGTCCTGTGCGGCGGCAGGGTCATGGCTGCTTGGTTACTAGGGGAAAAAAAGGAGATGGACTCACCACCTCAAACGTGCCGCCCTCGTATGGCGTGTCTTTTGGTCCCGGAAACGATCCTTTGAGGTGAAAGGGCGAGTTATCGATGAGATCGATGTTAATGTTGGACGCTTTGTCGCCCTTGCAGTCTGAGCGGGGTCGCGCCAGTGGGTCAGCGATGCCCCAACATGGCACGAAGCCACTAACCTGTAATTTCCTTGTTCACTCGTCGGAGACGTGCATCCATGGTAGTAGAAAAACGGTTCTGTTCGGTGTGTGTAGGCGACGAACCGGCACGTCTGGTCGAAGGCCCTATGAAGGCACGTGACTTTATCGCATTTCTCTCCCGCGATTGATTATCAGCACACAATCTCGTCCAGCTACAAGTCCGTCGGCAGTAAAATAGATTGAAGACACCTCCGTACAGCTCACAGAAAAACTCGACGTCTTCTCTTTTCCGTCATGGCGTCCTCGATGCGCGGCAAGGTGGAAGCGTTCATCGATACCCTCCAGCACGACATCGTCACCGAGCTCGAGCGCCTCGATCCCAGCGCGCCCAAGTTCAAACGAGACGCCTGGACGAGACCGTCTGGTGGCCGGGGCTTATCATGCGTCTTCGCCTGCACGCCAGAGCCCGGCGAGGCCACCTCGTTGCTGGAGACCAAACTCGAGAAGGCAGGCGTGAACGTGTCCGTCGTTCACGGCATACTACCCCCCGCCGCTATCAAGGAGATGCGGGCGGATCATTCCTCCATTCCTTACGACGAAAATACCAGTCTCCCGTTCTTCGCCGCGGGCATCAGTCTGGTCATCCACCCTCGCAGCCCATTCGACCCAACCGTACACGCCAACTATCGCTACTTTGAAATCACGGAAAAGGCCGCAGAGGGAGAACAGGCTGGGAAAGTCGTTGCTTGGTGGTTCGGTGGTGGATCCGACCTAACACCGTCTTACCTCGACGAGGAGGATGCGAAACACTTCCACTCGACACTGAAAGATGCTTGTCGAAATGATGAGCTACACAGCGCATTCAAAAAGTGGTGCGACGAATACTTTTATATCCCCCACAGACAGGAGAGCCGTGGAATCGGAGGATTGTTCTTCGATGACCTCTCCGACGAGAAGCATGCCCGCATCCCGGAGGACGTCGTCAGGCCAAAGGAACCAGAAGAAATATTCGAGTTCATCTCGCGCCTCGGAAACGCCTTTATTCCATCGTACATTCCACTTCTTCAAAAGAAGCGCGACCTCCCCACAGGCCATCATCGCCGGTGGCAGCTTCTGCGTAGAGGGAGATATGTGGAATTCAATTTGGTGTACGATAGGGGCACCAGATTCGGGCTGAAGACGCCATCTGCCCGGATCGAGAGCATTTTAATGAGCTTGCCGGAGACTGCGAAGTGGGAGTACATGTCAGAACTTGGGACGGAACCAGGAAGTGAGGAGGAACGGATTGTAAATATTCTGAAGAATCCACGAAGTTGGGCCTGAGATTTTGGGTACCCAGTCGATTTACAACCGTTCGCGAATAATACTATATATGTTATCAAGAAAATACACAGAATAGGCGAGGCTTTGATAATACAATCACGACTCGGAATCCACGACGCTCATACTCAGTCGCATGCACTGGAAGGTTTGTTGATCTCCTGTTGTGTCTGGCCCTTCTCATTCCTTGCATTGCCTGCCACGGCGTGTCAGTACCTAGTTGGAGAAACCATTGTTCACGACGCTTACCAGTGGCTTGCTGAGACTTGTCACCGCTGATCGCGCCGACGACAGAGTCCTTGTAGCCGCCCGCCCTGTCGGTCACGCCTTCCGCGTATCCCTTGGCCTGAGAGGCCTTGTACTCGCCTTCGCCGCGAGCATGCTCTTCCTTGCCCGCCTGCGACCACTTTTGCGACCCCATTGAGTCGCCAACCTAGAAAAACGTCGGTTCGCATCCGGCGCGACAACAGCGCACGTACGCTCTCGACCATGGATCCCTTGACGGAGTGGTACTGGCCGGAAATCTTGCTACAATCGTCGGTCAGCATCATTCCTCGTCTGCAAGTCATCTCGCCCGCTCACCTAGGGTCTTGGTTGGACTGGTTGGACATGTTGGACTGCTGATATTGATGATACGCTGATGAAGTGGATGAAGAGGGAGAGAAAGATGCGACTGAAGGACGACGGCGTCCCGCCGTCCTTTATATACGATCCCAGAGCCCCGCACACATTAGGCAAGTGTAGTAGTTCGATGATGACATGCTCTGTAAATGACATCATATTTGTGATCTTGTGACGTAGTAGAGTGGCGACGATCGAGCTCGGTGACGCTCATCGACATCCTCGACACTCGTCTTCGGCACGGAATTCCAATCGTTCGGCAAGGCGACGAGCGGGCGTGACAGACACCACTGGCTGCAAAAGGCGCGCCCACTCGTCGGCCCTGATAAGATAACCTGCATGAAATCGGGTTACCGGGAGGGCAGGGGTACGCACCGCAGGCCCAGCAATTTAGCAGCCTGGACGGCTGACCGCCTTGGCCCGCCATTCCAATAAGATACAAGGCACCCTAGGCCAATCACCTACTAGAAAGTCAGCTCATTGGCATTCCCGGCTCTACCTTGTCGCCGATTTCATATCAAAATGGCTTGCAGGACTAGTGACAGGCACGCATTTTCTGCGCTAGTGGAACACGAAGGATTTTCCAAGGAGCACACATTTACACACGGCACCGTGGATTTCTGACAGACATGTGTGCCTTTGGAGCACGAACACGAGTGCAATGCGCCGCGTTGACCCCCCTCCCCTCCTCCCCAAAAATACAATAAAAATAAAAAGAATAGGGTGGTCTTATCGTGATGGTGTCTCCGCCACAAGGCCGACGTGCCATGTGAACTCGTTCAAAAGGAGAGCAGTGATGTGCTCGTCAGGGTCCTCGAGCGGAGCACCAACAATACGTGCATTCTCGTCTTCTGTCGCCGTCCATGACGATAATGATAAATATGAATCGCGCGCTTCCTTGGCACATCCGCATGGCATTGCTTTGATCCAATGGAATGATTACCCCCCTTCTATTTCACCATCCAAATCGACGGTGCACGCCGCACGCACGGAGCGGGTAAACAAAAGAAAAAGGACGAATCCTGGTTGGGCACGAGGACGGGCGCATCAGAAGGAGGAGCGATCAAAGCGAGGTACGACACTTTCCCACTTTAACTTACCGTGCTGTCGGCTCCTTGACTCATAAAGGCCACTGCATCAGTTGATTGCCTATAAGAAGTCGTTGGCGCATCCACTGGACGCAGCTTACCACATTGGCGAAGTAATGCTGGCATCCCGGGTTGCCTTCGGTTTTACCTGAGTTCAAAGCATTCAGTCGGGGTCCACGAAAAGGTTGGATAGAATTACATACACATGTCAAGCTTAAGTTTGCGATCATGTAATCGGAGGGCGTCAGCATTTCATCCATCGCACGCGATAGGTCTGCTGAACGGCGTACGGCACCATGGCGTTGTCACAGGCGGAGATCCCGAACGGACTTTATTGTGGCTACACATGTGGTGAATATGAAGAACGGCGAACAAGACGATTCAATGATAGGGGCGATAAGACTCTAGCGGGTGGTTGCATAGGAAACCTCCGAAAACGAGAATACCGATTAAAATGCTCTCCAGATATGGTCGGCGCCTGCGTTGTCGTCGAGCGTGTACGTGCCCTCATCCACGGTCATGACCGTCCTCTCGAAATCGTCGACAAAGATGACTCGCTGAAGTGATGGACAGTAAAGCCGTAGCTCGTTTGCTAGTGCCCGCACGCCTGCCGGAATAGCTGGTGGAGGTTCCCATTCTGTAACGTCCACCTCGACACACTCCAAAAAACGGAGCGTCCGCAAAAGTCCGTAGAACCTAAGACGCTTCATAGAGGGAGTCAACCAAGAATGACCGTTTCAAGACAAAACTACGCACAACATTGCCGTCGACGGGCAGGACAAATGTCCCAAGATAGTGTAGGTCGCGAACCTGGTTCTGCAACCTCACCACGGCGGTGAGGAGCTCCATGGAGAACGAATCGGAGTAGCTCGAATCGGCGATGTCGAGCGAACGCAAAGGGCGCGTTACCTGCATCAGTTTTGAGAACAAGAGCGCCAACTCTTCACTCTTCTCTGGCGATCGCGTTTTAGAGAAACATGTCTTGAGTCGGGAAATAGGTCGGGTGGGAACCAAGGCACAGGCGGCTTCGGCAAACGTGCATTGGAGTGTTGACAAATTCGGAAGCGCGTCAGGGCCCAAGAATGATGATGTAGAGGTAGAAGCCGCGGCAGTTTCTGCCGGAAAGTCTAGGATATACAAGTCGTCGATGTCGGGCTGGGTGTTCAGAAACGATACAAGTTCGGTATCCCACTGTAGGTCGCAGTGAAAGCTACGCAACCGAAACACGGTGCCATTGAGAATCCAGGCGTGAGCGGAATCCCCTGTGTTTTCCAGAAGGAGTTTCAGGAAGCGCAGCCCCGTCGTTTGGTGGAGTGCCCTGGAAACAGTTGGCCAAAAGTCACTCGGCAAATAGATCTCGGTTGAAGGTGTGCTGTCACTGTCGTCCCCGTCGCCGACTAAAAGCGTCAGGGCTTCGACCATCGCCGCGAGACGTGGCGTCATTGCAAACAGACCACACATCCGGAAACTATCCCGAGCATTCGATGCGCAAATAGTGTTGTAGAGCACCTGCTCTGCTACTTGCTGAAACCCCTTGTTTACCCTGCAAAGGATGGCAAGGTCTGCTCTACCTTCCACTCGTTTGACGATGTGACGATACGTTTCTATGGATAATTCCATGTCAGGCTAATGCTTTGCATTACTGGGAACAGTCCTTCGTCGTCGAGTGAAACATTGCCCAGACGAAAGAGTTTGATTGCTTACTAGCTAGACCCAGCAGTCGGGGCAGAGTGGGGAACGATGAAAGCGCGAAGTAGGACGAACGAAGGGACCAAGGCCCTCCGACCGGAACCAACTTTGCGAAGAGGTTGCTACCGCTCCACAACAGCGCACACGGGCGCAAAAGGAGTGTGGTGTTGTGTGGTGAATCGCTGAAATATACCAGTAAAAGAGGAGATGCCCTAGCCTATTTAAGCTTAGCCAGCATCATCAAGACGCACTTCTGGAGCCGGGAGCGAGAAAAACGCAAGTGTAGACAGGCACGCTCACATCGTTGCTGACCTATAGCGCTCTCCAAATCAACAGGCTTGCCCTCGAGGCACATTCCCGAACGGTCGTTCCACGACGTGGAAAGGACAGGGACACCCGAAATTGGAAGATTTGATTTCGCGGTTGCTGGATTATGCCAGCGGGAACACCCACGCGAAAATCATGTGGCATGCGATGTCGAAAGTTGGTTGACAACGTCTTTAATGAATATGCACGATTCGCGACGCCGGCGAAGAGATCCAATGAAGGCATCTGTGTCAGTCATAAGAAAGAACTGAAAGGTAGTCATCTTTGGGTTACGCACGCAAGGTGCCACGAGCGCCGTCCCAGCCCAGAGAACCAAGTTAGGTCAAGTAGTGCATATTTTCGTGACTAATACTCTCGATTCCGCCAGGCAACCATGTTCGTGGATATCCCCACTAAGTAAGTTCGGCTAGACTGGCGTTGAGACGAAACCATCGTTTCGTCTCAGCTTGGGGGCACGGCCGTATCATCATGCTTCCTAGAGTGAGTCGGATCCACGAGAAATGTACTGCCGGAAACCATGTGGTGGCCGACCCGTGATCAGCGCGAACCTGAACATGAAATGTGGTGTTATTTTCAGGCCTTTCAACGCCGTGCACTCTTATGCGCTCGATAATTTTCTTTTTTCTTGATGCCCTCACGATAGATACCAACTCCTTGAACATCTCGAAATTTTATGTTGTCGCGGTTGATGTCTGGTTACAACCCGTTGGCATGATCATAGCACCGGATAGCGGACGAATTTCGTCCGCGGGGGGCCGGAGTTGATGCATGATGCATGATGAGTGAAACACTGTGGTGTGCCTAGTAATCAGGCATCATGGTCGCTATGAAGAACGCTTGAAGCAAGCGGAATTTTACTCAGATCAGGAGATCAGTGCGCAGTTTGCGAGGCTAGTAATAATGCTGTGCATATGTGCGCAGAACAATGCGCAAAGACGCAGACGAAACAAGACATTGTCTATCGCCCGCGTTTCCAACAGCCATCACGTTTGATCGAATCTATCATACACCATCTAGCTGACGCCTAGAACAGATGAACTGTAGGGTCGGACGGTGAGAGTTTCAACGTTTACTGCGAACGTTCTCATCATGCGCAGGGAAGATAGAACACGGGTATCTGAAAAATATCAGCGACATGATGCGACACGAGTCAATATATCATGGAAAGAATCGTGGGCGTGCGAGCAGGGCCTCATTCCAGCTTTTCTAATTCCTCCAGCCTCTGTAAAACGACTTCCTTACTGGTCTCCTCGACCTCACCAGCTAAGAATATTTCGTCGAGGATCGCATACACCTGACAGATTTGGGGGTAAATAAATATAAAAAGGTGCCCTATCCGCACGAACGATGGATGGACCCTACCTTGTAGAAATTGAACACGAGATCCAGTTCGCACACATTATCGAAGAACGAATCTTAAATGTAAGCAAAAGAGCTGTCAGCCGTCGATGATGGCATGTCGACAGTGAACGTCAGGCTCACCGAGGATCTCCACGAAAAGATGGATGACTTCGAGATATGCAAGCTCGTTGTCATTCGCATCCACACACACACAGAAGAAAAGACCAGCGTAGCGACGATACACTATCTTGTGGTTCTTGAACTGTGGCCAGTGAGGAACGAGACAGACTCCGAATCGTTGTCAACGATGACGCGACGAACCTCCACGAAGTTGGATTGGTACTTTTGATCACGAGGTGCAACCAGCCTGTGTACTTCGCCTCGAAGCTTCACCTGAACGAATTAATGGTTACTCTGCAGCATCTTTGAGATACCAAGTGTCAATACTAGTACCTCACCTTCTCCTCGTCGTCATATGGCACATACCATTTGGAGAGTCGGGTTTTCCCTTGCCTGTTCTACGCCTTTGTTGAAAAGAACATTGACCGCCGTGCCAGAATGGACTGACCTGGACCAGTATAAACCTAATCATGGCCACATGAGCTGGGATGCCAGTGGACGTGTTGTGCCCAGTGCCCACAGGGAGTAATGTTACTCGATTCTGATTAGGTAAGCAACCAGACCTAGCTAAGATTTTACTTGGACCTCCATCATTTCGACTCGCACGCCCGCTGTCGTCCTGAATAGGGCCAAGGACGGCACCCTCGCAGAAAAACAGATGGCCAGCCGGAATACCCATCGTTGGTTCAACTCTGATTCAGAGCTACCACATACATACATCAAAGCATACGCTTTGAACTTTCCTGTGTTAGGTCAGATCAGGCTCAAAAACCAGCTCTAGGTACTCGTTTCCGGAAGCCTTATCTCTCCCCTAATTTGTTTGCGAAGGCTGGGTCTTGCTCCCGTATCTGACGAAGATCATCGTACCAGTTTCAGGAACGGTGAATAATTGGTGAATGGACCCCTCGTATTACCAACCACTGTTATGTCCGATCAAGCGTCTGCAGAGTGGCAATGGCTGCGAATGCAGATTCCATAGCCATTGTTCTTCCCCGCCGAAGTTTAAAGTCCGAAGGACGCCGCGAACGAACTTACACTCTCGTATCTATGAAATCCCTATTGCCAACAATACCATTATTACAATCTAATCAACTTATGATCAACCTGGCTCGGGTGGCAAACCGTCGATTAGTAGAGCGCGCGAATTCTCTCGGACTAGGCGTAGACAAGAGCATGTGAAGCAGGCTAACTCTAGGATAACCAGGTAAGCTTTCCATATAGTTGTGCCCCCTGTATGCATGTCTGCGTCCATCTTCAATACAGCCATGATTCGCACCTCGTCATCCAATTCTCCAGACCCTGCAAATAGTCTCGTACGGCCTCTAGGCTGTTCCCGAACGGACAAATTCAGCGATCCTCCAGGAGGCAACTATCACTTCTAACAGCCTTGATCAAGACCTTGGATCCATCGGAACAGGATTTTTCAGCGTACGATGGAGCGTTCTATACGTCTACTAATGGAAAACCCACCGGGAAGCTCACCAATTTGCTTGATAAAATCTGGGATGACCCTCGAGGCCGATCTCAACTACTCACTTGGATGGAACCCCGGATACTGACTCAAGTCGTGCGCAGGGTGTCCGACGAGAGGACGATGTCAAGGACAGTTTACGAGCGAAGATCTCCTTCATTCAACGAGAGGCCTTGATCAATTTGGATACGACCTTGATCAGCGAAGCTATCACTCCACACGCACCGCTTCTAATGGAGATCCTCCGTAGTGCGGCGCAAACCTGAACCGGACGTGCGAGCAGGGTGAATACTCTAAAAGATATGATAGTATCGTTGCAATCGAGCATATCTATGGAATACCGAAGCTAGAAGACCCGGGAACGATGGTAAGTAGATGAGACTGTCAGAACACACCTTTCTCTTGGCCCATGCGTTGGTCCGTGCGTCGGTCAGTGTGTTTGTGTGGTCCCGCGTCGCTTTGTCATCATGTACTTATAGGTCGATGGCTCGTCTCCTGCTTTCTCTAGCGTCGATCTGGTCTGTATAGGTGTCCAACGCTAGTGTGGTGCAACGGGCTTCGATTGAACGTGACAGAGACATGCCCAAAGAGCATCGATTTGGTCTGATGCGAGAGTATCCTAGGGGAAGCTGACTGTAGATCTGTTGGGATGCAAGTTGCTGGAGCTCATATATTGTGTATCCAAGGACTACGCGGGTCCCGATGTCGGTATTCATTCCAAGGTCGACGATATGAGTGGACGAGATCGCGCGTGTCTGATTACTCAATCAGACATGTGCAATATTAACCATTATTTAATTCTCGAATATTTTCACTCGATAATGACGCGTTTTCTCATTGGCTGAAATCGCGATAAGTTTTCATGTGGCGTGCGAATATGCGCGTCGGCTATCGACTTGCTTCCTACCTCCGGGCTGGTCGGCAGACTAAGGAATCATATGCAGATGGTCACTCAAGTACTTAGCACTTGGCCTTCAAGCATCCGATATATGTGTAGATGTCATTACATCGCTTCAATCCTTTGCGTAGCACGAATGGTTCGTCATGCCACACTCAGTTGGGTGGGGGCACAAACAGCGGTTTCAACGAACGAACTGCCGTCCTTGCATTCACTCTCAACACGCTCTCTTGTCCTCCTTTATCGCCCGGACCAGTCGGCGCCGCGAACCCAAACCCTAGCTTGCATGCCGTGGTTTGTACGTTTGGATTACTTCTCGCAGCCGTGCCTTCCGCAGCATTATTGACCCAAAATTCGACAGCTCGTTCACGGGTATACGGATGTCTCAGGACAGCTTGCCGAAAGTATTTGAGAAGATGGGTACGAGGAAGCGAACGTTCCAGGCGCTCGAGCGCAGGGGCAAGAATCGCCGAGGCTGGAGGGGGAGAGTAGATAGCGGGCATGACCTGAATGAAGACGGGAAGCACCGAGAAAAGGACGTTGCGAACCAGGTACAAATTGTCGTGCCACTAAGTTGATCATGGATATCATCAGGACACATAAGAACGTCTGGGGCAAATGGCAACACACCATGAACGCAGTGCTGGTATCTCTGTCGAGAGGTTGGGCGCTGGCCGAGGTGAAGGCATAGGCTTCGGCGAGGAATGCACACGTGAGCACACCAAGAACGTTCGTTCTCAATCTCTGTCGACCATTAATGTTGGTGGTTAACAAGAGGAGCACTGTCGCGGTTCGCAAGTAATCGAGAAGGATATCCGACAGAACAAGAATCGTGTAGTCGGTAGCTGAGGAACAATACAAACATGTTTGCATTGCCCGTTGTCCGAACCTGCTTCTGGTGAGGGTGGGCTTTGGAGGAGAGGCGAGGCACATACCTCACATATATGTCTCTGCTGCCATGCACACCCAGCCTCGTGAGTAATGTGTCGACGTCTTTTGGGATTTCAGGAGGAATGACGACTGCACTCGTACCCTTCCCCCCCATTGTGTTGAATTTAGCTTCCCTTATTAGAAGAGATCTTATATGGTCTACGGGCGTGTGTATAGGTATCGCCAGTCGTGTGAATAGGTTTGGAGGTCGACTGAAGGCGAGGCTGGACAGTGTGAGGAGGGTGTGCAGGCCGGCTGCTGCTGTCATGATAAAGTGAACTCTACCTCTTTGTCCATGTCGTCGACTCGGAGAGAAATAGAGCCATGCTGCGCTGAGCGATAGCACTGTCGAAACAATGACAACCATGGAACTCATGATGGATGAGCCACTTCGTCTCTGGATGGGCACGATGGGATGAATGCGAGAATTACGGAGCAATGACTTTCTTTTTCGTAGATGAGGTTTGCGGTTTGGCCCTCAAGCCCAATGTGGTGGTAGTTCAACGGGTTGGCGCTCGTAGGCCAAATACGTGACAACTTCAAGCTGCACTTGCACAACTCGCTCGGACTACAACGATAACTCTGAAAGATGCCCCGACTATTACCTCTCTATGCACCCTGTCGAAAGCGATTCCAGAAGCGAGTGCTATATGACCCGATCCATGACCTCTGACTGTCCTCCCAGAGTTCCATCTTCGAATTTCGTCACTCTTGCAGCGCCAATCCAAAGCCTGAAAGCACGGGGTAGGAAGTACAAGTGAGTGCCACTTGAATTAATATTGAAGTTAATGAAATATAGGCATTTAGGACTGATACCGCTGAACTCTTAGGGAGGTCAATTGTTACGTTTAGCCGTCCCCACCAAGTGGTGCCCAAAGTTTGACTTGTACGATATCATGAACTGCTACTTCCGCCTGTGAATGGCATCAGACTCAGTCATCCCTGAAGCTTTAATGGCACCGAGTTTCGGCATTATTTCACCCAATCCCCGGCGGGACTGATAGTAACAAAGAGGCCAGGACAATGGCAAGCGCTCGAGTCACTTTGATCTTCAAAGAGTATCCAGCGTAAATCACCTACAGACTGAAGGGGTATGTCATTGATCTTGTTTTGCAGGAGTCAGATGATTGGGGTTAGGGACCTTTGTCGCAGGTTGCTTGTACTTATTTAGTCCCAAACTACAGGGATAAAAGCGCCCCTGTCCTACCCTCCGATCTTCATCTGTCGTTCCCAACACATGTCTGCGACACAAATAAAGGATTTCAGGGATGTGCTTACCGACCGCGATCCGTTTTGCAAGGGCGTGTGTTCCGTCCCCGAACACCAGCTTTCGCTCTACTATGACCACAACACAGTTCCCAAGTGAGTTACGTGTTTCCTTGCGAGTATGCAAAGGGTGCTAACTTTGTGTAGTCGGATTAATCTTGCGCGTTCTACCACGCAGGAACTCGAAGCCCTCTCTCGAGCATGCGATCCCGCTTCGTTCGGTTTGAATAACGAGGACGTCTTGGATGAGACCTACAGAAGGGCTGGAAAGATCAACCTCGATTCTTTTTCCGCTCCCTTTGATCCACGTAGCCTTGGAATCCACGATATCATCGAGCGTGACTTGCTTGCATCCGACCAAGCTGTCGAGCTCGAGTTGTCCAAGTTGAACGTCTACGGCGAGCCGTCTACCAACAGTCTATCGAATGCATGCTGATCAACCTTTCAGCCGAGGGTGGGTTCTTCAAGTCTCATCAAGACACCCCTCGTGCAGGTAGCATGTTCGGTTCCTTGGTCGTCGTCTTCCCTGCTCGTTTCGAGGGTGGCCAGCTCGCATTGCGCCTCGGTGGCCAGGAGTGGGTCGTGGACTTTGCAGGACAGTTTGCCGCAGCCACCGAGCCGTCCATCTGCTTCGTGGCATTCTTCAGCGATGTCGAACATGAAGTGCTCCCCGTTATGTCTGGCTACCGGGTCACACTGACTTACAATCTCCACTTTCGTGCGCCCAGCAAGATCCCTCGTGTTCTCTCTGGCCCGTTCCATGACAGGTTGAAAGAAAAGTTGATTGCGCTTGTCGACGATGCGGAAACGCTCCCGAAGGGGGGATACCTCGGAATTGGACTGTGCCACCAATACGTGTACGACGAGACGAAGCCGATTGACTCGCTTGTCGATCGACTGAAGGGATCAGACGCGGCGCTCACGAACGTGTGCAAAGAGCTAGGGTTACCCTATTCGCTCCGGCTGCTGTACGCGCAAAAACAAGACGTAATGTGGCCATACTTCCACCTGCTCTCCCGCGTGAAATTGAATGCACCCTCCCCCCGTTTTGGGCACGGGGACGATGGATCAGAATTGGAACGCCCGGGCTACAGCGTGGGCATTGACATAGAACACCTGCATTTCCTGCTTGCAAAAATGACCCGTCGTATTGGCCCAGAGGACATAGAGGGAGTCGAGATCATCGGGCGTAGACTGGATCCCAATGATGGTCTCGGTCACATGAAGAGGGGAGGCATGTACGAGTTTATGAAGAAGTATTACAAGGACCCCATCCCACAGGTGCTGGAAGTGAAGGAGATGTCGTCCATGCTATGTGAGACCGCGTATGCATGCGATGACAGCGAGGTCTACATGGAAAGGTTTTACGCGACGGGATGCATGATGATCACGGTTAAACCAGGCCATGTTAAGTACTAGGAAAGGGTAGGAAAGGGGGAGCACCATCGTAAAGTACATACTATACACGTTCTCATGTAAAAAGAAGCTACCACGTCCATAATAATAGTGACGAGCGAAGTTTGAACAACACAACATGGGTGGGCATAAAAAAGCCGATGGTTGACCAGGAATAATCTATAACTCTTCGGGATGACCATATCATACTTGAGAAAACATGATTGGGGACGAACACCCCTAACCTTTTTCATGTTTGAGCGCTTGAGGATTCCTCCGTCGGAGGGGTGTCACAACATACGACGGAGGACGATTCAGACCCTTGCGTCGTGGGAGTAGCTGTGCCGTTCTGCGTCTGCTCCACCTGGCGTGAAGTGAACCCGCCCTCGTACCCGAACCACACATATCGTTTGCAGTTCGGCCCTCGAAGGAGGAGCACGCACAGCTGCCACCCGTAAAACGCCATCGAAAGCGCAGAGGCAGCGCGCCAGCCATACGTCAAAAACACTTTGGATCCTGCGGACGAACCCATCGCCTGCCCCGCAGACAACTGTACGAGAGAATGAGCGGAAATCGGAGCGAGGACGGGGGGCGTGCATACCGAGAGCGTCAGGACAGCGTTCAAACGCGAGCGCGCATTTTCAGAGATCCTGATCAGAAAGGTGGGTCAAACGAATTCGTCTGGCGGTACGACAGCAAGGACTTGCCCAAAGATGATGGTCTGAAGAGAGACGGCCTGGGTTTGTCGGAACGTGTTCAGTCCGACGCAGACGACGATCACGGTGGCTATGTTGATGCGTGCCGCGGCAGTCTCGACACCTTGCAAGACGAGAAGACAGCAGGTCGCGACGAGCAACGACACCCAAGCGCCAAATCGGTCGATAACACGCCCGAATATCGGTCCAGCAAGCACACCCGCGACCCCAAGGAGACCAAATAAGCCAATATATAGCCTAAGCATTCCGTTTCAACCAACTCTGTGCGATTCCAAGAAAGAACCTTACGTCGAGTATTCATAAGGTGGGCCGCCCAAAAGAAAAGTCAAAGTCACCCAGAAACTAGACCAGCAAGCAACGGATGCGACATTGAAGAGTACTGCTTGCACAAGTCTTGGTTCGGTGACGAGATACCTGAGCATCGTGGAGAACGTGTCGAGGTAGGTGAGATCAGGGTTTTTGGGCGGTTGATCGGGTATGAAGAGGTATGTTCCATACAGGGCGACAACCTGAACCCCGATCGAGACATAGAATACGGTGCGCCACTGAGAAAAGTACGCAACGACCCCAGCCACCACGCGAGCAAGCAATATCCCCAGCATGATGCCGGATTGCAAGATTGATACTGCAGCTCTGCGCTGGGTTGGGGAAGCCAGGTCTGCAGCAAATGGGATAAGAATTTGAGGGGTAACGTTGAACACTCCTACAAGGCACGCGAAGATCTGAAAGGTAACGAGACTCTTTGAGAGGGCCAAACCAACCGAGAGACATGTTGTGATGAGTAGCAGCGCAAGAATTAATTGACGTCGCGGGACAAGGTCACCCAGAGGTGATATAAAAAACAGTCCAATACAATATCTGTGTCCTCGGGCATGCTCAGTTCAAGAGGGTCGGTGGAGAACGACATGACACACCCGGCTTGGTACATCGTAGGAACCCTAGAGAGGAATCAGACAAGGACCGTGTCGCACAAAGCTACTCACCATGATACATCCTCGTACGTTACTTGAAAATCAATCGCCATCTGTACTGCAGACCGAAATGCACTGCGTAAGATGGACAGTAGAAAAGGTAAAGAGAACGCACTGAGGAGGGGTTGACAATAGTATATGTTCGCCACCGCTTCCAAAAGTCAGAGAGGAAATCGCACCAGTGATGGGGGACTGACTGATTGCACATCCAACACCGAACACGACCATGGAACCCAGTCCAAAATGATATGGACGCACAACGGAATACCTGAGTCGTTCTGGGACGACGAGGAAGCCAAAATCCTTGTGCGGCTCAGGTGGTTCTTCGGACCTCGAGAGGGCCCGTTCCACATCCATCGTGGAGCCAGCGATGGAAGGGAAATGGATATGTCGCAGAAGCACGGGCAGTAGTCGCACCCACAACCCACGGGGTCCAGGCTATAACCTTGCGATCCACAGGTAGGCAAGTATATGAATCATCGCCCTCGACCTGCAGGCATCATCTCGATCCCCTCGCTGCGCGAAGACGTGGGCTGGCACGCGTAAAAGGCGTAATTAATCATCGCAGGCCGTGTGACAGGACATGATGGAGAATTGTTGTTCCTCGAGTCTTTGCACAGTTCCTCTGCTGAAGCGACTCGACTGCGTTCGGTCCTCGTCCTGCAAGCGGATTGCGCGGAAAACAAATGATGGTCAATGGAAGCCCAGCACAGGATGTGATGCAGACGAGAAGTAAAAGGATATGAAAGGGTCTCGGCGGCGATCATTGAAATTAGGAATCCATGCCTCCGAGGAATGATATAGTAGGTAATATGACAAGTATCAAGGAGCGAGAACCCACCTGGCGCTCAGAGAACACAGGTTACTCCACCTATCATGACGACATGCGAGCTGCTTCCCGTCACCAAGTTGCCGCCCGAGCTCGGAGCGCAAAGTGAACCCAAAGTGAGGGTGGAACGTCGAGCCATGCCACGAGCACCAGCGTGTCGTCGTTGAAAACGTCAACTTGGTTTATTTGGAACGGCTGTCTTTTCTTTCTTCACGCGAGCGCTCGAGGGATTCCAGACTCCACGCGTTTTCCTGCAAGCAACTTCTTCGTTTCAGTGCTCACCACGTAAAAGCGGTGGTATGGTGTTATAAACGCGGACCATAACCGCCTCGACGTCGCTTGAAGAGGCTGGGCGAACGAACCCAACGGCGCTCCGAGGACCTCACCTGGGCCTTCAACCACGGACAGCTCCACCGTCATCATCTTGGCGCCCAATCTCGCAGTTGGCATCATCGCTCTGTTGCTGCCAATGTCCGCTGCGAACCGCCCCGTGTCTACGCATGCCGGTCTGTGGTGGCGAGCGTCGCTGTTGCACCTCCGATCAGGCCGTATCCTTGCGCATAGTGCGTCCCGTAATCTAATATTATACCGCCCCATGCACATGTCCATCCCTGACGAAATGCGTTTCAGTACATAAATAACGACTCTCCCCCCTCCCCCCCGACCGCAGCGTCCACGCGGTCTGACACTTTTTTTTTTACGAGCCTATCAACACTCTTTTTCTTTTCAGGGTGGGTCAGGTCGTGTGGAAACGGTGAACAGACTCTTCGTCTGGGCGACGCCCCCGTCTTCCTTGAGAAAAAACGACTCGGACCACACTGCCGAACAGAGCGCAAGCGGGATGATGCCGTTTGCCAAGTGCCGTTCCTGGATCCAGAGAACACGGAACGTGCTCCATAATGTTTGGCCCTTGCACAGCACACACCGCGGGTATCGTCTCGAGCTTCGGGGATGCATTCTATGGCGTCACCGCGATCTATCATGGGATCTCACTTGAGACGGGTCTGTCCTCCCACCCGTCGTCGCACGCCCGTGTCGCATTGACATCGAATTTGCTCGAACACGCACTTTCTCGCCACACCTCGTCCCCCCAGCGCGATCACCTTCAGTCGCTCGAACCCAATCTTGCAAACGATTGGACTCTGCTCACGATTAGGACAACATTCCAGATGAGTCGCATAAATACCACATTGGAATGTGTTACAGTATTACCCTCTATATCACCCACCGTTCTCTTGCTCGCGTGCATCCTTGTAGCCCGATGGATATAATACACATGGCGCACGCGTTCCACCCTCCCCATCTTTTTTTTGCACACCAGCTTCGCATGCCTGTGGACGCCGATCGAGCGCGCAATGAGATCATCCACGTTCACCGGGACAGGACGTGCTCTCCGTCACGGTCTCCTGTCTCGTCATCTCCGTTCCCATCCCCGTCTCCACCTCCGTCCCTGTCTCCGTCCCTTCGTCCCCCACACTCGTCACGCGCGACGAGGCGTGCACGCTGGCCTTGTACAACACCCCCTCACCCCGATCCCGATCATCAACCTCTGACCCACACCGACGCTCCGACCCACATGGACGCCCACGACCACGCCCACACTCGACCCCGTCCGTTGGGCACCCATACCCAAACCATACGTGTCGCCCACAGTTCGGCCCGCGCACGCACAACACGACGAGCTGAAACCCGTATAGCCCGAGGGAGAGCACCGCAGCCGCGCGCCAGCCGTACCGGAGGAAGACGTGCGACCCTGCCGAGGATCCGATCACTTGGCCTAGAAAGAGCTGAAATCGTTGCCAAGAGGTGGAGTACGAAAGCGTGCCGATCGACGACGGTGGACAACGTGCGCGTGCGTGTAACGATGGGCGAATGGATGCGGGAACGGAAAGGACATGAGTCGAGCGTACACGGTCACCCGAGAACGAAAACAGACGGGGTCCGCAGGGGATCTAGTTAAAAGAAGCGGACACGTACAGAAACGGTGAGAACGGCGTTCAGGCGCGACCGTGCTTCTTCCGAAATACTGCCTCGAGAAAGAATCGATGGAGAGACGGACGCGATCGAAAAGTTGGACCAACAAGGACGAGGGTCACGACGCGTTTCGCAAAAAGACGAGTTGGCTAGGAAAAACTCACCTGAACACGATTGTCTGCAACGACACCGTCTGCGTCTGTCGGAACACGTCGATCCCGAAACACACGATCCCCACGACGGCGATGTTGATCCCGGCGGCCGCCGTCTGGATGCATTGGAGAACCAACAGGCAGACGGTTGCCATGAGCACGGAATACCAGGCACCGAAGCCGTCGATGCAACGCGCCGCCAACGGTGCCGAAAAGATGCCCAGGATGCCGATTAAGCCGAATAAACCGATCCACAGCCTAGCCCGAACAATGCCCGCATCAGATCCACAGTTATTTGTCAATAACGATAATAAGTGGGTTGAGCGGAAAAGGAGGGGGGAGAGAACGGCAGGACGAGACACGAGGCAGGGAAAGACCTACGTTGAGAAATGGTACGGCTCGTCGTCCAAGAAGAACGTGAGCGTCACCCAGAAATTAGTCCAACACGCTACCGAGGCAAGATTGATCAATCCCGCTTGTACGAGCCTCGGTTCGGAAACGGTATACGCGACCATGGAACGTAGGATCTCCGAGTACGTCAAGTGGGGATTCTTGGGCGAATGATCCGGTATGAGGAAGTAGGCGACACACAAGGTGGCGGCCTGCACGCCAATAGCCATGTAAAATACTGTCCGCCAGTGAGTAAAGTAGCCAATGATACCGCTGAGGACACGCGCGAGGAGGATACCAAGCATGATACCAGATTGGAGGATCGAGACGACGCTAGTGCGATGCTGTGGGGCGGAGTAGTCGACCGCCAAGGGAAGGATGATTTGAGGGGTGACATTGAATACGCCGATGAGAGCCATGAGCACGCATGAGATGATGAAATTGCGTGACAAGGCCAGGCCCACCGAGAGGCAGGTTGTTGTACTGATGAGCGCCAAGATCAGCTGTCGACGCCGAACCAAGTCACCGAGAGGGGAGATGAAGAGTAACCCGACACAGTATCTTCATGTGAAAAACGCCGTGAGTGACCCGTCTGTCAAGGGAACGGCAACGCACCCTGCTTGATACATGGTGGGTAACCTGCAGGACAGTTAGCGTTGGCCGAACGAGTACGGCATGAAACTACCATGCAGCCATTGCATATGTCTGATGAAACGAATCGGCAATTTTAACTGGAGCGTGCATAAGCGAGGAATGCACCACATGAGACAGACGCCTCCTTACTCAGGAGAGGTTGGCAATAATAAAGATTGGCAGCGACTGCGCTGCGCGTCAGTATGACTGGCATCATATCAATAACGGCACACTCGCCAAATGTGCAAATGATACTGAGGCCGACCTGAGTCCACCACCCAGCTTGCCGACCAGGGTCGTCTCGTAGCCGTGCAGGTACGGTGAAGACCCCGAAATCTTTATGAGGCTGGGTGATGGTGTCCAGTGGGATCGAAACGTGGTTTGCTGTTGCTTGCTCCAAGTCCATTACCGTCGACGCTGATGCTGACCAGCAATGCTGAGGGCTGCCCGAGTCATTGAGCATGACGGGCGATTACGACCCTCTGTTGCAGTCTTGTCAGCAGAAACAGCCTGATGGAGGAAAGCGAAAGACTGTAGTTGGAAGAAGAAAGGAACGTGGATGAAAAGACGACCGTAATGTGGTTATGGCGAGCCAATATATGGTTAGTTGCCCTCAGGGTCGGTTTTACGATTCGCGGGTAACGCCGTTACGGGTGACAAGTCTTGCGGTCTGGAATGTTTACCGAGGCACATTGGTGATCATCTCCGTTGGATTCGCCAAGTTACACAGGCCTTAGTGGATGGGAGAACAACGGGAGCTGTGACAAGACTCTGAGCGGCGGGTCAAAATGTCTAAAAATATGTACTTACAACATGGCGTGGTACTAGGGGATAAACTTGGGTTAGTCGTACCGCATAGGAGGCTATTCGGCTGGCCTGGGTGAACGGGCCACCAATGTCGCCGAGCGTAAGTTTGGAAGACATTCCCAAGCGCTTTGTATCATTAAGGGCATGGCGGGGAAGCTGATAGTTACAATAAACCTACCAATCCCACCGGTTGTTCCGTTCCGGTGGCGCCGTAGGCTGGGAGAGAATGGAGAGGACCATGCTTGCCCTTGAAAGTCGGCAAGGCTCGATGTTATTTATGGACAAGCTTCACGGTCGACGACAATTCTTGGCCATCAGGTCAAGCGGGAACGTTAACATTGACAGGCTACAGCAAACTTGGCGTTCGCAAGAAGCAGAAGTGCCGAGGAAGATCTTGGCTGTCCAGTGCGCCATGCACGCCTCATTCAGTGGTGTTTGGGCGGTTCAGATTATCTGAGTTTCAATATCTAAACGGCGATTAGAAGCGTGGTAACTCAGATTCGTCCCGACGGCGGTTCCGTCGGGCGGGCCGATCTGCTCGGCATCCGCAAGCGATCGTGTTTCGACGTCGGAGGCGACGACAGCGCCGGCTTGACGGCGCACGGCCCTGCGCCGTCACTTGCCCCGGCTCACGGCTCCCGCGTCCCGGAACGCCGCCAGCGCTGCCCAGGCCCTCCCCGACCGTATGCTCTCCCTCGCCAGCCGCACCCCGTCCAGATAGTCCCCCGCCAGCCCCGCGACGACCAACAGCGCCGCCGCATTCAGCAGCACAAACTCGAGCACCGGCACGAGCGCCTCCGCCACCTCCCCCTCCCCAGACGTCAACAGCGCCCGCAATGTCGCCGCGTTCTCCGCCGCCCCCCCGCCCGAGACCGCGGTGAGGGGGTGCGTGCGCAGCCCAAACTGCGCCGGATGCAGCACCCGCTCCGTGATCGTCCCGTCGGGCTCGAGCGCCCACGCCCACGTCTCTCCCGCGCAGCTGATCTCGTCGAGGCCCTCGGCGCCACACACGACCAGCGCGCGCTGCACCCCGCCGTCGCGCAACGACACCGCAAACGGCCGTCCGAGCTCGCGCTCTGCCACGCCGAGCACCATCCCGCGCGGGCGCGCCGGGTTGATGAGCGGCCCGAGCACGTTGAACAGCGTGCGGAACGGGAGGGCTTTGCGGAAGGGCGCGAGTCGCGCGAGCGAAGGGTGGTAATGCGGCGCAAGGATGAACGTGAACGGCGCGCGCGCGATGGGCGTTGGCGTGTCCGCCGTCGGAGCGACAAAGAGGCAGTCGAGCGCTTCCAGGAGGTCCGCGGAACCTGACGAGGACGTCGATGCGCGACTGCCGTGCTGGGCGTGGTGTAATCGCTCGGATGAGAAAAGGGGGAAGAGGGAGCGGGGAAAGGGAGGTGTCAAGTGTTGCTCACCTTGACTACGCGAGCCCCTGCGCCGGCCGCGACGATGGCGGCGGTCGTGCTGACGTTGAACGTATTGTACCCGTCTCCGCCCGTCCCGACAATGTCCACGACAAAGTCCTTGTCGTCGTCCTCAACCGCCGCTTTGAGTGCACGAGCGCGGAATACCTCTGCGGCCGCTACGAGGTTTTCCGGACGTCGTTCCAATCGCTGAATGTGCATCGCAGCGAGAAAAGCACCGATCTGCGTGGGTGGTACGACATCGGGGATGAGGAGATGCTCGAGGGCGAGCTTGAGGTCGTCCGGAGTGAAATACTCGGGCGTCTTGACGACCTTGGCGAGCAGCGGCTTGAACGTGACGGCGGTGAGCTCGGTCATTGTGGATGAAACGTTTGGAGCGTCTGTCTGCTCCCTTATACTCGGAGGCGCAGTGAGCGTTTGCACGAAACACCGCCCAGATCATCATACACGGCAGTTGTTCACGCTATAGATCAAGATGTCCTCCGCCCCAATCGCCACGAGCTCATCCATCACTTTTGCACACGCCTTCTTCTCCACCATCGCGCTCACGTCCACCCAGTCCGTCCCCTCCAACGGACCGACGGTCGGCCCCCTTCGTCCGGGAGTGATTTCAACTGCGCGCGACAGAGCATGGCGAGAGATGTTGTACGAGCACACGACGTATTTGTCGGCGGCCACCACGCCTGCGATGCGGCTCGCGATCAGGTTGATGAGCGGTGTATGATCAGCGCGCGAAGGCGTGGTAGATTTGATCAAGACCGCCTCCGTCTCGAGGAGCGTCGCGATGGCATGCAACCCCGCCGCACGCATCGTATCGCCCGATTCTGTTTCGATGCAAGTTCGCCGTAGGCACGCGTACATGACACGGTCGGGTCAGCACCGCGCCAGCGTCGTCTTCGGGGAACATCGGAAGCAACACGTACCGACGAGATCGACTAGACGGAGAGAGATCGCGGTCAAACACCGACATTGCCACGTCCCGCCGCACACGCACCGATGCCGTCCGCCAAGCCCAACGCACAGGCCGCCTCGACGCTGCCGCCCACGTACTGGATCCGCGTCCGCTGTTCGTCGACGAGCCCGAGCCGGTCGTCGATTCGCGCGAAATATTCTGCCGCGAGGACCTCGAAGCTGGTGACGACGCGCTTCCCGGCGAGGTCGTCGACGGACTTGATCGGCCCGTGTTCGGGCACCTGGACTTGGAGCGCGCACTTGCCGAACGCGAGGCGCTGGACCTCGGTGATCTTGTCCTGCATCTTGGATTCGAGGATGACGTCGTGGCCGGTGATGCCGAGGTCGACGTTGCCATTGCCGACAAAGGAGGGGATGTCTGCGGCGGGGAGGAACACGCTGTGGTTCGCGATTTGTGTTGTTTAGCTGAACGCGGTGGAGAAAAGGGAGGGGCGCTTACAGCGCGATGGGGTGGTTGATGACGAGGCACACGTCGAGACGATTGGACCGACGGAACTGGACGTCCGCACCTGCAGAGATTGTCAGGATCTGTGCGCTCCATCGAAACGGTGCACACACCAGCGAGCAGCTGCAGGCAGCGCTCGTGCAGCCGTCCTGTGCACGGTAATCAACGTGGTAGGGTGAGCGATCATCAGATGGGGCGCTACCTTTTTTCGGAATGGCGAAAAGCAAGCGGCTGTTGAGCACTTCGACGTCTGATGCCAGCGACATTGAGAGACCTGTGGACGGGGAAATCGAACGAAAGACACTCAATCGCGAGGGGTGTGCCTCGTCGAGTCATTATCGTTATATCAACTGAATAGATGACCACACGTTCGAGCCCTTCGGAAACAGCCACGACCGATTTCATTATCGTGTACAGCGCGGCTACGACGCTATGACGATCTGGTACGAGTGTCCAACAGCGACAGAAAATTCTGCACGCCCAAGCCAACGGCCTCGACAT
The DNA here is from genome assembly GCA_038089935.1 of Boletellus emodensis. Taxonomy (NCBI): domain Eukaryota; kingdom Fungi; phylum Basidiomycota; class Agaricomycetes; order Boletales; family Boletaceae; genus Boletellus; species Boletellus emodensis. The sequence continues at coordinate 18,620 of JBBPLU010000091.1, read as the reverse complement.
GGATCTTCTCCTCGACCCCGCGCAGGGCCAGTTGAACGGGTAGTAGGGCTCGGCAAGTGTTCGGCATCGCTGATATTCAAGCCCCGACAAGTAGCCTGGTCGATGCCATGACGCGGCTTGACGCTTCCGCCATGCAGCCCTCCGAGCGACCGTTTTACCCGTACACTGAAAACGGCGGCACGATCCTCGCCATCGCCGGCGCAGACTTTTCTGTCGTTTCCGGCGACACAAGACAGAGCGAGGGCTTCAGCATCCAGACGCGATATGCCCCAAAGGTCTTTCCCTTGTACGCGTCACCCTCCCCGACGTGCCCCCTCTCATCTCCAGCAGGACGGATCGTGCTGTCCTCGCCGTGAATGGCTTCGCGGCAGACGGAAACATGTTTGTCAAGAAGGTGAAGCAGCGTCTCGAGGTGTGTGCTCTCCAGATCCTCCTCCGCGCCCTCACACCCCTTTATCTGCAGTGGTATCGCCATGCCCACTCGAAAGACATGCCTCTCCGTGCCATTGCGCGTCTGATCCAAACCCTGCTCTATTCGCGACGTTTCTTTCCCTACTACGTGTACAACATCCTCGGTGGTGTCGAGGAAGACGGTCGGTCAGACACATGCTCCCCATCCGCTCTCTCACCCCAGAAACAGGCACCGGTGCAGTCTATTCGTTCGATCCCGTTGGCTCGTACGAGCGCGAAGCATGTCGTGCAGCAGGCGCCGCACAGTCATTGTTGCAGCCATTCTTGGATAACCAGGCATGTCGATCCCTTGACTGTCCATCTTCGTCTCTGCCACGCTACCGATGTGGGTACAATCCAGATCTATTTCAAGAACCAGCTTCCTGCGCCGGGCACATCGCATCCGAAACACTTGCCCCTCCAGACTGTGCTGTCGATCGTCATTGATTCGTTCACGAGCGCAACCGAGCGCCACATCGAGGTCGGACGATCCTGATCGTTGGCCTGTCCGTCTCTGACGATATCTTGCCAGGTTGGCGATGGCCTCGAAATATACATCGTGCTCGCCAGAGGGCGTGGTCTGCAAGGCTTGGAGGGCATCCGTGGCGCGCGCGAGCTCACCGTTTCCGACGACGGCGAGCGTATCTTTGTTGTCCAGAGGGATTTGAAAAAGGATTGAGTGCAATCTTTCAAGGGTGCGCCGTTGGAGACGATTGTCAACTACCAGCGGCCCAGGCATCGCGAGAAACTGGAGAGTTGTAGTTTGTGTACTGTACACCGTGGTGACCGTTGCTCGCGATCAAGGCCGCCTCGCGGTGGTGCTGCTGGTTGCCGTGCCGCTGGACAAAAACCGAACGGTCTGAGCAACAAGCGGACAAACAAGGACAAACAGAGGCTCCTTCGCATCACCTTGGTCGTTGCCAGTGTCCGCCTCTTCGCCGGGCTACGAAAGCACCACCGCGCTCCTCCGCCCCGCGACCTCGGCCGACGACCTCGTCTCCAGCAACACACCTTCGCCTCGATGATCGCCCTTTCACTCCTTTTGCTCTTCCTCGCGCCATCTGCACTCGGTCAGGACATCGTTTACAACGCCGGACACAACGTGACGGCCATCAGCGGCACCTGGGCTTCGGGAGGCCAAAACGTCATTACGGGCCCGGTCAGTCTCCTGCTGGACCATCACCTCGCCTATCCTTCACACTTGTAATTCCAAACAGGGCTTTGCGCAACCTGCCAACGAGTCCTTCATTTACCCAGCCACAACTGGCGTGTCCTTTTCCTTGTCAGTCGGTCCACCTTGTTCAATTGCTCGAGCTGAGATGTTGTGTGTGTAGCACCGCGGACGGCTACTATGAATTCGCGCGATACCGGATGACGGGTAACGGTGAGTATCCCTCTTCGCTCGTGCCGTGCCGCAGATCCTCACCTCGTGTATGCTAGGCTCCCAACCCAACTGCATCACTGGCGTCCTGAACTGGTGTCACGGCACGTACGATCTCCTCTCCAATGGCTCCATTGTCGCTACCCCCTTCTCGGACGGTTACCAACAAGTTCAAGATCCTTGTGCCCCCGTCTCAAACTTTATTGAATCTTACAACGACACCGAGCTCTTCCTTTCGTGGAGCATCTACCAGGACGCGACGAAGGGGTATACGTTGCAGATAAATCAGTTCGACGGGACCCCGCTCCCGCCACAATGGCTAGTCTCAACCTCGCCAAACATGCTGCCCACGCAACCGCTGCGGAACGTGACCACAACCAGTAATGCAGAGGTCCTCCGTGCGAACGCTGGCGAGCGCAGTTGGAGCGTGTCATGGTTCACGAGTGTGTTTTCGCTGGTCGCAGGGCTCGGGATCGCATCGTTGCTACTCTGATGACAGGAGCCACGGTCGTCAGACGGCGATGGGCTCTTCCCCCCCTCCCACCCCCTTCTTTTTGTCTTTCCCTTTTTTTTGCCCCTCGCATCCCACGCACGCGAATCATGGACTGTGTTCGTTTCGTCTGCGTACACGACTCTTCTCTCCGCATACCAGCACGCTAATAGAAGTGTTTTTATATGTCACGCATGAGATGCACATTATCTCGCCCGTTTAGTTACTCTCTTTGTCGCCGATACTACCCAGCTTGCTTTCCTACCCCTTCTTCTTTTCTATCCTTGTTTTTTGATCCTAGTCGACGACGGACGGGTTTTATATGGACACGCAAACCTCGTGCCTGCCGTATCCTTGGGCTAGGTGGGGGGGGGGCGAGATGGTGTGCTACGTCGACGCGATGCGCCGGTGAAACACGAAAGCGTTGCGGCCCCTATGAAGGCGGTTATGGTCTTGGTTTATCTAGCTTTTTTTTTTTCCTTTTTTCTTTTTGTGCTACTAGCAAAATTCAGGATTGGCAGATTATACCCAAGTCAAGGTGGGATCTGTCTGGGCAAGCAGTGCGTGGGTGCTCTAGTGCCACCACCCCGCACATGGCGGAGCGGTTCCACTACAGCAAGCGGTATCAGCCGTCGAGACGCGTCCAACGCTTGTAACGGGTCTGGAACCGAGAAATGCGCGTCAGGTCTATGTAGACGGTGGTGGTACACACCTCCAGTCAATCGAGCACCTTTACATGGGAGGATACGAAGGACGCACAAGCATTCTACGTTCAAATACGCGCCACGTCCCTTTTTCCGATGCGTGTTCACTGCCGAGATTTCCAAGCTCTGAAAGTTTGACAGAGCCTACGACGTAACGATTCGCTGCCTGCCCAAAGCTGACGACGTTCCAAATAGCCTCGAGATCGTGACTCGGGGACGCCCTGGTCGTGGTCACGATCTTGAGCATGCCGCCGACCGTGGTCAAAGACCTCTATTAGCCCCACGACGAAAGCGTTCGCGCTCGGCGACGGGGCCCCGCCGACGAGAACGACGAACTCGCCAACCATTGGTCCAAGCCCCGACCAGAACCCCCGAACGACCACTGTGGTCGAACTTTTCTTGCAACTAGGTCGGGCTCTTCAACATCCCCGAAGGTATCCAAGACGAACGACCATCATCAACAAGCTTGCCTTGCTATGGTTGTCTCGGATGCTTCTTCACGGGTTGTCAGGGGTCAGATCATGGGGCCACTGGGGAATGCGACGTACAGTACGAGCAGGGGGATACAAGGGGTGCAAGGCAAGTTGCAGTTTCGAGTTTGGGAAAGCCCTCGTCAGGAGGCTACTTCTGAATCGCTGCCCCTTGGTCAGAGAGCGAGCAGAGGAGAGAGGCAAGGTGGGTATATTGGGCACCAAGGTTACTTCGAAGCTTTTTAACTGTTGCGCGTCCAACATGGATTCGGTGAGCGACATCGCTTAGGACCTCGCTAATTCAGCTCTTGTCGATGATCCGCCTACGGTCAGGGGCATCTGTCCTGCTCTCGCAGCCGAGTCTCGTTCAGGACGCCTGGGTCCGTTCTCGTCGTCTGCTGCGATGCGCTGGTGGCACGGTGAGCTCAAACTTGTTGATTGGCACCACATTTTCTCAGTCTCGTTGCTGCCCGTCTTCTCTGGAACGATGGCGACTGCGATAATGCGACCTTGGACCGTCATTTTAGCAGCATCCTTTGCGTGCGTCATCGGGGATTTTTTGCACCACATCATATCACCCAAGTGTTCTGTGAGCTGCCGCTCGTCCTTGATCTTACTCATCCGTCGAGATGCACGTCTTGGGGAAACGCGTGCGGCACCCGGGTGGAGATGATTGAAGCAGCCCAACTGATGCCTCACCATTGTCAAAGTACGTATCGTTCTCACTGCACTGATCACCTCTTTCGCGTGCCAACGTACCTGCCCCAGCTGACAGTAAAACAACACAACCCGGTTGTCCATCTCTATGCAGGCAAAAAGAACTTTCCTACGTCTGAGGTGGCATGACTGACTTGCTCCCATTGTTTTTTTTACTGTCGTGGATTTCTTCACCCATATATGCTGAAACCATAATGAAGTACCACTGCATCTCCCACTGCATTCTGTGAAGTGGCTCTCATGTATTGTGCTTGTGCTCATTGGTGTCACTTGGCTGAGTGGGACATGTACTGTATGCCATGCACTGTTGTAGCTGAGCACCAGAGATGATGGTATAGCATGTCTGCCTCTCACATCTTCCAATTGTGAATTGTCATATGTGTTACAAATGAGGTGTTGGTCCTAGAGCAGCAATGGTTCGACAACCTTTATGCCCATCCTTTTACTTGTTCTGCCTATGCTGATGACTTATTATATGTACTTGAGGGATGTCCCTTTGATGGGATTGATAACCTCCCTTACCTGGTGTTACGTATATGCGAAGTTCTGGAGCGTATGCTTGAAGTAACCGTCTATGTCGAAGTCGGAAATCTCGCTATCCTCTCAAGGACTTGCGGAGGGACCAGAACTAGTGCGTAGATTGCGTAGAACTAGCTGAGGAATACATTGTACAGTAGGTCGTTTATAAATACCCAGATAGAGCTGTACCCACGGACTATAAGGGAACTCGTCTAAGTATGGGCAAAGGTACCTTTGCCTATATCGGAGAGGTGTCTGGTTATGGGTGGTGGGAAAACGTGACCACAGCAAGAGATGGGTCAAGGGGAGTATGATGTCCGTAGTGATAGGAAGTGAATCAGAAACAAGGTGACACTTACCTGGTTACAGAGGAATGGAAGACCGGGTAAGGGAGGTTATCGATCCCTTCAAAGGGACGTCCCTCAAGTACATATAGTAAATCATCAGCATAGACGGAACAGTGAAAAGGACGTTCATAAAGAGAGTCGAACCTGTTACAATTTTATCCCCTTATTCGCACATCCTCCTCTTTCTTCTACGTCGTCCTTGCCACTTCTCTTATTCGTCCTCTATTTACTTTTCTTACGAAGTCTTTCTCCTGATCGTGAACGATCCGAGAATACACGTATGTTATCTCGACTACTTCTCTTCACTTCTCTCACAGTAGTCATACGGATTACTCATCCTTCTTCCTTCTTGTTCTATGATATTCTTTGATTACGCGTCGTTTGTTCCATCGTGTACTACGGTATTCTTCGCTTACGCGGCCTCTTGGTCCATGCGCATTCCCTTTCTCTATATAAACCGTAGTACAACACTTTGTAGTCTCATTCTCGTTCTACGCAATCTAAGCGTACTCTTGAGTCCTCTGTCGGATCTCCTCCGATCGTGATCCTAGTCCGTTCTTACTAAAAGAACGTATAGTCTCCCTATTGGCTGAGTTGTACCTCTTCGTGAGCGTCCTGCCTTTAGGTCAGTCCTAGTACACTCGAGGTACGCATCTGCGTAACAAAAGAACGAGAATAACCACCGTCCCTCCTATCACGGAGCAGGACCTACCTAGCCACTACATCTCGACGCATCCAAGTCCCAGAGTCCTCTGACGAGGAAACCCCAGCCTCACAGTCCCATCGTTTCGTCGCTGTTCC
>JBBPLU010000090.1:0-59333 GCA_038089935.1 Boletellus emodensis | reverse complement strand
GCCACCAGCATAGCTCACGAAATTAGTCCCATGCCGCTCCATTTAATGGACAGACCAAGAAAAGATGCGATAATGACCCGCCTTCGCATTCCTGCCGTCAAAAGTACATCCTTCCAGCTCATTTGAGCATTCTCCATTTCCTCTGCAAGTGTCTCCCTGATCTGGTCATACTCTGCCTTGACAAATTCTGAGCTCTCATCACCCTCCGCATGGTATTCCACCAAGATGGCGTATGCCTCGTCCCCTCTACCCTTTGAGATGAGCCAACGAGGCGACTCGGGGAGAAACCAGATGGAAGACAGCTGAAGGAGACTAGGAAATACTTCGAGGGAAGCCGGGATTCTCCATCCCCAGTCTTCTGGTATGGAAAACGTCGCAAGAGTCACTCCGGCCGCAATCGCAGCACCTAAGACAAATTAGTGTGAATCCTCAGAGGACCACGACCAAGACTCACCAACCATGTAACCGGAGCTGAAAATGGAACTCATGGTTGCCCGTTCCTTGGGATGTGATAGTTCTTCGTGTTGGTTCATTACACACAAACATTAAATAAACAGAGTCGCAACACACCTCCGATCAGAGAGGAAGCAGCTACAAGGGTGGGGACGACACCTAATCCCATGATAAAGCGGGCAATGATGAACATCGTAGCTGTGAATCCAACATCAAAAGTATGCCAAGATTTCAGAGACCGTCAGTCACCTACAATTCAATGCAGCTCCTTGTAAAGCACCTCCGATCAGCACGGTTGTGCCCCCAATCAGAATTGAACGTCGCCTTCCAAATTTGTCGGCAGTGGTGGGGACAAATGGAATAGCAACCATACCACCGAGTGGATATGCAGCGAACATGAGACCGAGCGAATCGGAACGAGGGTGATGATAGTCTGGAAGCCATGTCAGTCTCGTTACAATATCGGTTTAGGGGGCTGGCCCACATTCAAGCCATGACGGTGATGCTTGGAGGCCGTTTAGCATGGACGCGTCGAAGCTTGGATACGTCAACGATGGATTATGAAAGTGTGTAAAAATACATGCCCAGTTGTCATCTGCACGCTTATGCAGGCGGGGAACATGAGGAGATACAAGAATCGGAGGTTGGGTTTCTTGTACCATGGGACTTTGTCCTGCCGGGCAAGCCGAGTGACAATTGCATTGCTACCCACTGACTGAGAACAGCTCCCACGAGAACCCTTCCACGAGGACATGACGGTACAGGGGGGAGAGATGTAACCCTTGAGACTAGTGCTCCCAGCTTTTTGTTCGGTTTCACAAACCCCGCCCGGTGATGAGCTGTGATATTGATTGTTAGGCAAGCTTGGACAGACCCAATTTATCTAGTCCTCGTGAGAGATGACTCCAAAAGATGCCGTGGGGGTCGGCAGGACGCTACTACCATTTCCGCAATGACCCCATGGGACTCTTTGACTGCGGGCAAAGCGAGCCCGCACCTCGACACGCTGATTGGGTTTCCTAGTTAGGCCGATTGACATCTCGAAGCACACTTACTGAACGGACTGAACACACATTGAACAACTCTAAGTCTTGATTACGGATAATGCCTGGCAAAGCAAGATGTACAGGATCTCCAGCAATTAGGATGTTTTGTGAGCTCCCGTGATCCACATATAACTGTGGAACGCTTATCTTCGTTTCAGCTGTTTGTCCGATCGGCGGGAAAAAATACGCACATGCTGATGGGAATGCAGGTTTCCTGGGCTACTAATTAGCTCGGGGTTCACATGCTTCAAGTAATGCTGTGAGTGAACTTTGATTTGGCACATGTTGCCTCCGGCCCACGAGCTGGAGAAGGGCCGATGCTGCGGATGGCATGTGCAAGGAAGAAGTAGCCTACACTAGATGCCTTGACCAAGATGCGACCTTACGCACCTCCAGGCAACTTCAGCGGCACAGTTCCGAGAGCGCTCTGTTCGTGAGCTGTGCAAGCTCCGAAATCCGACCACGACCTCTCAGTTGATGACCTCGTGAGACATTACGCTGATTGTGGTCCTTCCTCAGGCTGGGTATATAGTGACGAAGACCAGTTCAGGACCGATCCAGAGACTCGCTAAAATACTGGACCCAGCCTATCAGTGACCGAAGACTTCCGCTGATTTTTGTAAGTAGTTCCGCAACCACCAAGAGACTTCGTCGCCGATAGGATCAGTGAAGCATAGTTGGGTTCCTCTGACGAGTTGCCCCGCACGTTCGTTTCAGGTCGGACATGGGCCAGCCGATTCAGGCTGCCAGGGGCGGAGCTTGAACTTGAAAATTGTTCTCCAGTTATGAATGCCAAGTATGGCCTGCAAAAAAAAGGCGCTGGACTACGTACCCCAGTCAGAAAACAAACTGGTACATGAATGACCGTCTTGTTGTCGCCGCCTCGTCTTTGAAGGGCTGGGGTCGATATGGGTGTTCCCGTTTGGGTCAACTAGCAAATAATCGACGGTCAGTCAATATTCGGCAATACCGATTGTACTGTTTCAGCTGCGTGCCATCAGCATCCTCACGCTTGCGACTGGCGGATCAGTGTGTGTTGAAATTTGACGGAGATGGGCTTTTGACACCGTTTGTCGTCCCGATCGACTCTACCAATGTTCCCCCAGCACCCCAAGGAAGAAGGCTATGACATACGACGGGCGCGTTGCTTTTGTACCACTAGCGCCATTGTAATCACCAGCGCCAGGGGGAAGTGGTGCCAGTTTGACTCGGAGAGTGTCGAAATGATGCCCTGGACTCTGAGTTGTACAGCTATGAGATCAAGTTTGAATTGTGATCAAGGAATCGATCGTTGAGACTCACTGAAAGTCCGCATTCATCTGCAGCTTCAATGTTAAACCTGTCCTTTGGTGCGGATTTTACATGTCATTCGTTTCTCGGTGATCATGAAAGTTGCAATCGAAGTCGCTTGGGACTGCGGTCACCGCCACAGCATTATCCTACCAGTCCTAGCACTTAGTAGAGTTGCCACAAGGTGACACCGGCCACGTTTTCGTTACTTCAAGTTGAATCTTACCCGTCAATCGCGGCTGCTACGATCTCAGTGCGTAGTGGCCATGAGCACAAGATCATACTCGGTCAGTGGATGCGCTGTGGTTTTGTTCCTATCGTGTCTTGATATCATCATGTCGTCGGACAGACGGTATCTGGATTTTTTGTCCAGGACGGCATAAATCGAGAACCGTCCGCCACCGATGCCAAAAAGGTGTGCATATCTCTTCCATTCAACCGTTCCAAATTTACGTTCTTGCTTGGGCGTCGAACTTGGCCTCTAGTGTCCTACCATTACTCAGGCTGTGAGCTGGACACCCGCTTTCATTCCGCTGCACCAAGTCCGGGTGACTCGGAGAGACTGAACTCTTTCATCTATGTGGCCGTATCATGGTAGGTGCTGCCCAGATTCGGTTTGATCAACGAACGGGACGACCGATGGTCGACGTTCATCGTAGACATTGCACGGCTGGACGCAACCGCCGAACCAGGGGTCCAGTTTAAAGTATTTTTTCTGGGCCGACACGGGGAGGGCTATCGTGGGTTTCTATTTTCGTTCATCCCTCAATCTCCTTACTTGTCCCCGTTTGCGCGTGTTGACGCGTCGCATTCTCAAGATAATGTAGCCTATGAAAAGTATGGCTTCGGGGTGAGTCCGTCACTCGAAGTGTGTCGTGTCGGCTTTTCATTCGTTGATGCGACGTAAAGCCATGGACCGAGTGAGTGTCTGCTCTTAGTACATTTGTCCCATTGAGACCATGAGATCAGACACTCGTCAAAACTGAATGGAGACGACGAGATCGTTTGGGGACGTGCGTTGCGCACTTGAATCCGTCCGCAGCCGGGTGTCTTAGCCTGACACGGCATTTTCGAACAGCCGATGCACGGCTCACGCCGTTAGGCGAACGGCAAGCGCAGGACGCACACGCTATCTGGGCCGACGAACGCCGCTTTGGCATCCCCCTTCCAGAAAAGTTGTACACAAGCCCCTTGACGCGCGCGATACGGACGAACCAGGTCACGTTTGACGATAGCTTGTTCCCTTGTGGTTCGAAGACAATTGTCGTCGAGGTGAGCCCCTGTGGGGTTTGTTTGTCCTGATTGACGTGTCGCAACTCGTCCTTTGCTCCCGCACACACCACAACTGACTAGAACATGCGCGAACGCAACGGCATCTATACCTGCGACCAACGGCGGATACGCTCGGACATTCACGCTGCATTCCCGGAATACGACTTCGAGGAGGGTTTTACGGAGAAGGACGAACTATGGACACCAGATTATCGAGAGACACTCGGCGATGTCGATCGTCGAGCGAGGACTGTATTGGACAAGATCTTTGACAACGATACGGAACAGTGTGGGTTCCCTCCCTCTTCTCGAGTCTGTCTTTCTTTTGGCCCCAGGCTCATAGTAAGACGTCAGTTATATCGATCACGTCGCACGCACGGTTTATTGGCAGTGTCTTGCGGATTTGTGAGCGTCACCCGCTATTCCTTCCCACAGGAGGTTTGTCATTCGGCCATATTCTCCCCTTGTTCGCCTTGCGCAAGTAGGCTCAAACATGATGGGTTTTCGGGGCTCCTACCGATCGTCGTGAAAGGAACTATAAGATGATCCCAAAATGGAGTCAGGTAGATGAAGAAAAGTAAGATTGTTGTTATGGTATCCCTCTAGTGGGAATAGCTAGGATGAAAAGGCAAACACATCGCACGTTTGCTCCGACTGCAGCTTGCCATGTCTATCAACGCTCAGCGGCGCGTGGTGCGGTGATATCGCAGAGTCAAGGGCTAGATCACATCGGGAACACGCGAGAGTGGAAAAGTCGGAACTTTGGGGAACGGGCGTTACAGGAGGAAGATGACCCAAGCTACAAGGGAACTGTTTCAACGGGAGACACCGTATCGCAGTACACACACCGTGAAATCCGATCCGATGCCGACCCCCTCGCATGTTGTTTGCGAGTACTACGGGTATTGTGTAGGAATTATCCGCCATGCATGCCTGGGGGTATAACTTTAACTTCCCCATCTAAGATTGCTCTTTGAAACACGATTTCAGTGCTTGATCCAAGACGAAGCCCAAAGGGTCGCCTGGAGAACGGTTGCAGGAACCCATACCAGGTGGCCCCGTTATAGACATGAAGTATATACCGTCATGTGAGTACCTCTCGCACCGCTCAAGCACCCGCGTCAACGACGGTCGCAAAGAGTAGGCATCTGAAGTCCACATTCCTACCGTCAATCCGTTCGTCGTTCTGTGTCATAGTCGTCCGCCTCGTCTTTGCCGGGCGTGACCCGCTTCCCTCGAATTGTTTCCCACCGAATCGTAAATTTCCTGACGTTCCAACAGCAGTGACTCGGTCTCGGGGTCCTCCTGCAGTTGATCATCTTCATACACTGAGAGGGAGGTATCTGTGAAAAGCAGTTTCCACGTGCGATGCACTAGGGCTCACAGTACGACAGCTCCTCGAGCGTCCGTCCTGACGTCTCTGGAATCATGACATAGACGAACACGACCTGAACGGCATTCCAAACACAATAGCTAAACAGTTTTTTTTTTTTCAGCGTCGACGCGTTTCAACATTTCCCATCTGAACGCAGCTCACATGAGATAATATCTCCAGCCTGCCGTCGATCAGAGCCACGAATCAAACATGTAGGGTAGAGAATATACATACCGGCGACACTGATCCCGATAGGATCCACGAATTGTGTAACGAACGCTGCCATGCGGTTCCCCCACTGATACGTAGTGATACCTCTCGCTCGGATGTGGAAGGGGAATAGCTCGGTCAGGAAGGCTGTTGAATGCGTCAGGCGCAAACTCACGGTGACAAGCGACGTCCCAGGCTTACTGTATGGCAGGGAGGTGAATGCAATGTTGTACGCCGGACTATACGAGAAAATGAGCCTGTGGGACGCATGGTGAGAACGTAAACAGAAGTCGCAATCTTTAACGAATGGCGGTACTCACACTAGGACAATTCGAGAAGCAATCGAGCTACGAGTGAGTGCATACTCTGCACTGGCTGCGGTCCAGGCGATAAAGACAACCAAGAGAGAGATTGTACCCGCCTGAGGAGAGCTTAGGGCAGTAGTATCAAAAGTAAAAGGGGAATGTGTACCAGAAACATTCCCCGTCGTGTGTATTGGGGCACGACAACTGCAAGGAACGCGGCATTGATGAGGTTCCAGCCAGCGTAGACGAGGTTAATGACGTTCTTTGTCCGGTTGTCGTGGATCCCGATTCCGTCCAGGATCGAAGAGAGGAGATATCTGGGAACGCGATGAGCAGATGGTTAGATAGGGGGTGAGTATAGCCCACAAAATCAATGCGATCCCGCTCCATTTGGAGGATAAGCCGAGGAAGGATGCGATGACGATCCGCTTTCGCATCCCTGGCTTTGATAGTGCTTCCACCCAGCTCATCTGGGTGCTCTTGAGTTCCTCTCCGATTGTCTGCTCGATCTGGGCATACTCCGCCTTGACGAATTCCGAGTTCCCGTCATCCTCTGCATGGTACTTCACCAAAACGGCGTATGCTTCGTCCCCTCTACCCTTTGAGACGAGCCAACGAGGTGACTCAGGAATAAACCAGATGAAGGACAGCTGGAGAAGATTAGGGACTGCTTCGAGGAAACACGGGATTCTCCACCCCCAATTGTTGGGCATAGCAAAGGTCCCGAAGGTCACTGCAGCCGCACTGAAAGAACCTAGGCGGGGTCAGCGTAATCCCTTAGAAAGGGTCGCGACGAAGACGAACCAAGCATGTAACCGGCGTTGAAGACTGAACTCATGATTGCTCGTTCCTTGGGATGTGATAGCTCTTCACGTTGCATCATCACAACAAGCAAAAGTAGATGACGTGGTAACATACCTCCAACCAACGAAGAGGCAGCTACAGCGGCGAAAACGACACCCAAACCTATGATAAAGCGAGCGACGATGAACATGACAACTGTGAATCCAACATGAAAAATGTGCCACCAACATTCCGAAGACGATCACCAGGGACTTACAGTTCACCGCAGCGCCTTGTAAAACACCTCCAATTAACATGGTTGTGCTCCCGATCAATATTGAATACCGCCTCCCGAACTTGTCGACAATGGAGGGGACAAACGGGACGGCAACGATGCCGCCCAGTGGATATACGGCGGACATGAGACCCAGCCAATTAGAGTGAGGGTGATGATAATCTGCTATTCAAGTCAATCACCTTATGATATTGGCTTGGGAGCTAACTGCTTACACTCGAGCCATGAGGGCACGGCTTGCAGACCGTTCAACATGGACGCGTCAAAGCTTGGTTGTGTCAGTGATGCGTTGTCAAACGCCCATGCGGAAACACTTGCCCGTTCGTCATCTGTACACTGACGCAGGTGGGGAACATCAAGATATACAAGAGCCGAAGGTTGGGTTTCTTGTACCATGGGACTATGTCTTGCTGAGCAAGCCGAGTAACGATTGCGTCGTTGCTGGCTTCCCGGGATGGGGTTGGATAAGAACTCCTCTGGGAGGGCATGAGGCAGAGACGGTAAGCCTTGAGCTTGGTGCACCTAGTTTGACAGACCCGGTTTGGTGACGAGATGGAACGCCGTCAGAGAAACAGGGTGGACATTTTCAGGCTCCACCTTGGCTTGGCCCTGGAGAGTCAGACAAAGAGTACGTACACGCCGATAAGCTGGAGCCAGCGGGAAACGGACATGTACACCTTATCGCAGTTCGATAGCGATGTGAAGGTGGCAGCCATCCAATCGGATCCAGCCACGTGCTCTCCGAGGCACCGTGGACGAGTCCGATCGTGTGCCCCGGCGATCAGGCACGTGGGCCGTACATGCCCGTCCCTCGCAGCCCGACATATAAGACCTCCTCACGTGAGGGTGCCAGCCGACGGGCATCCCCGGTGCGAGTGATCCAAGAGTGGACTTCCTCCCGATGCCAGGTCGCCTCCCACCGCACTGCTCCCTGGCACTTCGCTCAGCGCACCGCCCGTCATTCTGCCAGGTTCACAAGGGGTAGATGAATGGAATAGATAAGCCATTCGGGTACTCATACACTGGCCATTGAAGACACCAGCACTGGTAGTTCCGCCAATGATAGAAATCGATATCCCCGGCATAGACGCAGCGGCGGAGGCGGAACTTGCCAAGAAGGCCATTTATATCCGCGCCGTCTCCGTCGGAATGAATGGCAGTCACGGCAAGGCTGTGACGTCGACGACTCTAAGCGCTCAGCATCGGCAATTCCATTCATTTGGTTGCAAGCAAACCAATCGTCGCTCGAGAAAGCGTCGTCAAAACATCACGTCGTTAGACAGCTCTCCAGATGCTGGTAGGAACACGCACGCGCCTTCCAATAAGCTTACCCTCGGCAGCAACTGGGTGGTTCGATGACAGTTTGGCAGGGCCGACAACAAGTTCCCCAGACCCAGTTATCGCGACCGCAAATGCCTTCAAAGGTCACAGGTGGGTGGTGCGCGTACTAAGCAGGGCCCAGTGGACGGCGATCATAACCGCGAAGCCCGCCTGAAACTCAGAAGCGGCCAGAGCGAACATACATTCAGGTTATTTCACATCTTCTTGCCTCGATGCGACTAACGTCGACCTCAACACAAAGTGCTTACGATTCAGTGTAGGCCCATAATACCCCAGCAGTGGAAATTATACCTCCAGTCCTCTGCATCGTCGACCAGGCAGTGATTATACATTCAAGCCACTCACTACGAATGAACTGTATCCACGTCAATGGTTTGCGCTCAAGCATAGGTCTGGGAACGCTGGAACTTTGTTGTGTAAGCCAAAAGACTATGGCGTTACTATTTCCCGTCTGCCCACCCCTTTGCGACCGTTTTGACAGTGGCACTGGTGGCAATTTTGTGCCCTCCCTTCGTGCGGTTGTCCGGAGGCATCAATGCGACTCGAGTGACAGCGTGTGGTAGGCGGCGTAACGCGCCAATCTGTAGCCTAAACCCAAATGACGATGTCGAGTTGAGTTGAGTTGTTGGGACGCGCCTCGAGCATTAGCTTAGTCAGCGACCCCAATTGCGAGCCTCAAAACGCGTGCTGCCCCCGGGTGTGCCTCCCACTCGAAAGATGCTGATCAAAGTCAAGGTGCACTCGACGAGACCGTATCTGTTCTAATCGCTGATTCTTGTCTCTCCTAGACACTGACTGGCAAAGAGGCGAGTTTTGCGAATCCTACCTTTACACCCTATCTCACCGAGTGATGTCCAGATTGAACTGGACATTGACCCGGAGGACAAGGTGAGACAGCATCAAGCTTTGGTCACACATGGTCTGACTGTCGTTCTTTACAGATCTCCCGGATCAAGGAAAAGGTCGAGGAACAGTCGGGTGTGCCACCACAGCAACAAAGGCTGATCTTTGGTGGGAGACAGATGTGAAGCTCGTTCCAAATTTACCCTCGTCTTCTCCCTAACATACGTTCAGGCCCGATGACAAGACTGCCAAAGAGTTCAACATTACAGCTGGATCAGTTCTCCACCTTGTCCTCGCGTTGCGTGGCGGCACGTCTCCCTAGTACGAACGACATACATAGGACCATAGAAGCAACTTGAGGTTGTAGGACACTGTGCGTGTTAGACATAATTAATCTTCACTGCTTTCCTACGACCCCTTCTGTATTCGAGCCACGAAGATGCTATCTGAGATTTGGCTGTCTCCGCTGATGAATCTAGGATTCATGTCTCTGGTTCGCCGACGATGTCTGCTCCTGGGAGTAACCACCGAAAGGTAACACTTAATCTAATCCCCCTCTTGATCAGGCAAGGCTCATGGGTGCCGTCCTCGCCTTCAACCAAATCGTGTGTCCTTCCCGAGATCCCATGCCTCCAACTGTATCGCGCGTCCTTTGACATCACCAGCACGCTCCTCTCTGACAAATATAGGTCCCACCTCTTCCCAGCGTGCCCCCCACATACCTCGGAACTCTGGATCTCCTCAAAGGACATGACACAGCTTCCACACAGAGTAACTCCGATGATCCCGTCGTCGAACCTGTTCAGCAAGTCCACGTGCGGCGTAATTCCCTGGCCGGGATGATAGAGATTCAAGATCGCCTGTCGTGCGCGAGGCGGCGCACCCCTCGACGGAAAGAGATGATCGTGTAGATCGGCCGCGATCCACGGTCGTAACAATGCCGACAGCTCGTGGAGCAGTCGGATCAAGACTGGTGGCAGGCCCTTGCCCACGCGTGCGTCGGCGTCGGCGTGTTCTTCTTTTGTTCCTTCCACTGGCGCTCCACCTCCGGCGTCTGGAGCTGTCATGGTGCGTCCAAAGAGCATGATCTGATTCACGTCCCGCCCGTCGAAATAGAGGTGCATGCATTCTCGCGTCGTCTGCTCGGCCAGCGCTTGGGGAATGAGGACGGGCGGGACGAACAGCCCAGGAATAGGTGGGGCGCGTCGCATTGCTACGGGCATCGACACCGTGGCGGGCTCGTCAAAGAGCGAATCCACAGCCTCCGAATCCGAGTCGGGGTCCAGGTCCAGGTCCGAGTCTGAGTTCAAGATCGTCGGTTCGACGGGGGTGGTTGAACCCGTCGTACGAAGGGACATGACTATGGCAAACTTTGGCCAGGGGCGGTCCTTCAGTGGGCGGCAGCCACTTAACTGTCCGCGTAGCGGGGAACTCACTGTGAAAGCTGTGGAAGGCGGTTGGAACACTTGATTCCTTCTTCGTGAGAACACGCACCCTAGAGCACCCTAACGCCGCATAGTGTCACACGTCATAGCGCGTGCAGAACGGAATCTATCCATCAGTCTATGGACGAAAACCAGTGAGGTCATGCTGTACTAAATTACGATACCAAAACAAGTGTGATCCTGCTACACGAGAGATACGAGGTGAACCAAACGAAAAAAGCGCAGGGTAATTCGTCGTCCGAAACAGACGATGTCGATCAGAATTGATCTGGATGCAAGAGGGGTAATTAGACTAGCTGACCGATGGCGAGGGACCGCTCTACGCGGGAAGCCTCGATAGTGTCTCGGTAGATCCTTGCGCCATGCTGAACCCCAAGCTAGACCAGGGACTCACTGAGGCCTGGCAGCACTTCGAACGTGGACAGAGTAGAAGAAGAGTCGTGCTTTGCCAGTGCCTGGGCAGGCGTAGTGAGGTGCTCCGATCTCGTTCGTCGGCCGACATCGTGGACGGGGAGCGTTGGTTTACCGCCGTCTGTGAACTGGCGTTTTTCCCTTGAGGTCGTGTTGGCGCAACTTTCATTTCGCGTCAGCAAGCAGGTTATTAACACATCGGCGACTGTCAAAGGAACTCATGTGGGTGGTGACCTTGAATACCCGAGTCGGCCATAGATGGACCAAAAAGCCTGGTGGTCAAACTCTCGCCCCCCGAGCCCAGCCAAAGAACGCGAAAACAATGAATGCGCAATAAAAAGGTACATCCACCTTGTCGATTCTATCTCGAGAACAACGTCGGGCAAACTTTGCCAAACGACTGCGGAGTATTGGGAAGTTTGGGAGACGTTCGAGTGTTCATGGGCCCATGACACGTACGAGTCATGGCCACTAACCGCATTTATGATGATCGTTATAGAGGGATACCGGGACATCAAAGACGATTTCTACGCAACACGGCGCCACGAGGGGCGAATAGTGCGAGGCGCTGGTGGAAAAGCCATCGCGAAGTAAGATTTTCAACCTTTCTTTTTGTCGAAAAGCTCTACGAAGTGCAAGGACTGGGATAGATTCCCCTGTCAGACCCACGAAACTCAGATACAACCGTGCAAATGCTAACCTGCACAAACGAGACTAATCAAACCGACGACGAGTGGCCACGCGAAACGCAGGAAGTACGCCAGCAATGTATTGTTGGTGACAGGGTAACACCCAATCTGCTCAGATACGGAAAAGCGCTGGGGTTGTACGACATAATCTGTCGGCCAAATGAGCATTGGCACGCCAGGAACGGACTGGAAGAAACATATTCCAGAAAGTGACTCACCTGCGCCTTCTCGATAGGGATCGTCCGCAGATTTGTTGTCACACGGTAAAGACGATAAATAATGTGGAGGGATGACGCAGGGATACCAACCCCAGCCCCAACAAGGTAACGAGAGCCTAGAGACACGACCTATCAGAATCCTCGTGAGACCACAGAAAAACGGCTCCGACTTCGCACCAGACGGGTGCCGAATTTACGACAGTATCGTTCCAAACGATGGAGTTGACGAACAAAATGAGACACCCGAGGCTCCTCCAGAGCACGAACATGCTAGACCCCACATTCCATGCTGCATCAGATGAGATCGTTGAATATTGAATGATGGCCGGCAACGCACGTTAATCCGAGTCTAGTATCAACAGGAACGACTCACACTGTATATGCCAAGGAAGTGGAAAGCTTGCCAGAAGGAAACTCAGAAGGGCAAACACAGAATAGAGTGAATCCCTGGCGTAGAGTCCGTGAGTGTGCGTACAAGTTATGTGGCTATGGAAGGCCCTTAAAAAAAACAGTACAAGGTTACCAACATACGCGTAGTGATCTTGCATAGATAAAACTCACTGTGCTAAGCGAGGGTTCAGAAACGCCTAGCTGGGACTGATGGATAGCCGATGGTTGGTACTGGCCAATCCACTACTTACTGTAGCTGGTTGTCAGGCCCAGCGGATGAAACACGAAGGAATCGGCCATCATGCATCACTGATGCACTTGTAGCCAATATGGAAGTTGTGAACCAGCACTCCCAGGTCAGGAAATGCATCATGCAGCTCCATCCATTGGTTGACGAAGAAAAGAGACGGGGCCCTGAGAAAACGAGGAGAAAAAAACATATGACCACCGCAGGGCTCGAACCTGCAATCTCCTGATTCGTAGTCAGACGCGATGCCATTTCGCCAGGCGGCCGTACAAAGAGCCTCTGAACGAGTGTAACTGTGCGAAGTGAACCAAACCGGACTGAACCCACATGAAATGATTTTGAAAACCTGCTCCCCAAGACCTTTTTTTCTTTCTTTCGCAGCGCCTTGAGTACGGTTTGGTTTCAGTCTGGCGCTCGACCCTCTCCGCTTCGCATTCAACGCGGCATCGTCAGCTTTCTTTCTGCCACGTCATTTCGTGAGGCAGGGAACAAGGCCTAATTCAAACAAGCTTTCATTACACGGATCTTCGTTACCCATTTAAATGCTGGCTGGTTCAATCACTCCACGAGCGCGGCCTCCAGCCAGGATTCGGCGCGCCTCTTCCCAAGCCAAATCATCCCCGCCGCCCCCGTACCGTCTGACACTCCCCGACGATCCACTCCCACCAGGTGAACATGTGAAACCCTCTCCCGTCGAATCGCTCCAGGGTGACTGGCCCCACTTGGCCTTCTCCACGCAGTCACAGTGGAGCGAACGATCACGAGAGGAGCTCGCCGGTCTCCTCCACAAAGCTGACGGAATTATCAAAGATCGGGAACTCGGTGGGTACCTTTCCTGCGGAGCAGGTTGCTACAAACCCTCTAACCATGCGACACACTCCAGAGCTCAACATGACGAGCTCGGTCTGTAAGACCTTGTATGAAAACAACCTCGAACTAAAGAGTAGACACCAAGCACTGTTGGCTCGCTTACCCCCCTCTCCGGCATCGTTGTCTTCCCCGTCGGAGTCTTTGGCCCCTTCGCCGACCTCGTCCGACTCTCAGCTCGCGCAGTCGCCGCACTATTACAGTGTAGACGATTCACATGCGTCTTCCATGGCTGGCATGCACCTCTCACGCCCTCGACCCCATTATCGCCGTGTCTCCGTGTCACCTGCAGACTTGGCTCTCTTGTCAGATC
Organism: Boletellus emodensis; assembly: GCA_038089935.1. Taxonomy (NCBI): domain Eukaryota; kingdom Fungi; phylum Basidiomycota; class Agaricomycetes; order Boletales; family Boletaceae; genus Boletellus; species Boletellus emodensis. The sequence goes on along the minus strand of JBBPLU010000090.1, from coordinate 45,540 downwards.
AGAACGCCGAGCTTCTTGCCAAACTCGAAAAACTTGAAACCGAATCCATTCAAGCTGACCAAGTGGGTCGAAGGAAACTCCGCAGTTTGGAAAAAGAAATCCAGGGGCTTCGGGACGAACTTGAGAAGACGCGTGCAAGAAGTGACGAACTGGAGAAGAAGGCCAGGGTCTTCAGCGAGAGCGCCATCTCGAGATGCGAAGAAGCGGAGAGAAGGAAGCAAGAGAGGGAGGAAAGATTACGCCCACTACGAAAAAAGGCGGACTGTGAGGATCAAGAGGCCGAGTTACGGGATTTCGCTCCGGGAGGTGCCCTCTCCGCGCAGCATGGTCCAAAGACCAAGCGTAGGCATATCTCTGAAACTGTTATTCGGCCGCACCAATCTGACAACGATGAGGAACCGAGAAAGGTCCCCCTGCAACTTGGGCTCTCGCGATCCACCTCCCTATCGCATCACTTCCGGTCTCCTTCGTCGAGTCAACCACAAGTTCCTTTGACTCATGAATACGTTCTCGTGTCTCAGCTTCTGCTCAAGATACAAGAACTCGAGGAGACCAATGCACAGATCACTGTACAACAATCGCGAACGGTTGCTCAATTGCAGACTGTGCAGAAAGATGCAACGAGCCTCCGTCTTGCTTATGAGAGCCTCGGTGACGGTGAAGGTGTCGAATGGATCGCGGAGGGAGCTGAGGGAGGTCCAAACATTGGAGGTGGCGAAGTGAATGAGCCCATTCGCTTCTCCAGTCTGCGTCGTACTCTTTCCGCCGATGTCTCCGTCGATTTTTCAGGGGGTATTGATGCGGAACTGCAGAGTAGCCTGAAGCAACCTATTCTCCCCGATCATGTCCCCTTTGTCGCCCACTCCAAGGTACGACGCTCGGTTGTTGGTCTTTTCGATGCGCCTTCAAAAGAAGTCACACCCTCAACTCCGTCTGTCTCTGAAACTGCAACTCCAATGCTCGATATGATGATTCCCGGCTTGCCGCCAGTGCCATTCGTTCCTCAGCCAAGTAACACATCTTCTACATCTCCCACATCCCGCTCCCCGTCCCCGATAATATCTCCAAGCATCGTGGGGACTGTGTCCTCTTCCACTGGAGATGCTGTTTGTCGTCCCACACTTGACAGGGAACTCGGGGCTGCATTTGATGGTTGTTGGGATAACCCCATAGGACAAAACGGCGGCCCTGACGATTATCATTTCCGAACCTTGAGTATTGTCAGCCTTACCTCGATCGCCCCTGGCGCCGAAAACGCTGGTATCGCGATGCCTGCCTCGGCTCCTCACACACGACAGGATCCAGAGGGTTCTTCTGATCCATTCATCCCAGCCTCGCCACTTTCACGCAGAGGCACTATAGCTGAGCCTGGATTTTGGTACGAGGGTCATCAGCGTAGTGTTTTGAGCGGGTCAGATTCTCAACCGGCCTCGCCGGCCGAGAAGCAGCGTCGAAAATCGCAGACGATACGGATGCGAGCCGCTCACTGGAAGGATGGGCGATTCGATAGGACGCTTATTCCAATCGATAAACGCAGCAGCATCCACGTCAGTCGACCCTCGACGCCCGTTCCCGAACGGCTTGCGAACGCGTTCGAAGCGATCGTGGATACGATGAGTCAAAGCAAGGGCGAGATTGCCTTGTCTTTGGATGTGCGGGACGACAAAAGACGTTCTACAGAGAGCTCCGTGGCTGGAATGCAATTGAAGGGTGAGACACAACCTGCACGGCGACAACGGGGTGTCGTGGCTTTCGTGCTCGAGATCTGGCTGTGGTTGCAATTTGGGATCATCGTCGTCGTCTTCGTGTGGGCGATGGCGCGGCGAGGTCCAAAGAGCGTGCTAGAAGAAGCAGGACGGAGGAAGAACGGGCAGTAGACGTCCGGATGGCCACGGCTGAGTCTTTTATCTATGCTGGAGGGGGTGTACGATTGCCCTCTGTATGTTCTCATGACGTTCTTTCTCCTCTGCGAACGGAGACATGCATTTAATTAAAGTACATTAAAGCTGTATATCTTGTAGCGCTGACATTCTAATAACCGACGGCCCCAAAGCATTATGCCCTGTCAAAATTTGCACGTGGAAGAACTTTGGTTGCGTCCCACAGTCAAGTACTGCTCCCTAGTTTCGTCGACATTGACTCCAGTAACCGGTTCTATAGGTTGCATAGAGGACCAGCGCCGCTATCAGAATGTCCTCGCGGAGGAGCACCGGCGGTCGGGGATCCAGCCATCGTCATGCTCAACTACTAGGTAGAGATGACGCGATCGTCTCTCAGCTCGCACAACAGGACAAAGTTCCTTGGTACGACAAGCCGAACCTCCGTCTCTTGTATCTCTTGATGTTGCCAACCTGTCTTGCCGTGGAGATGACGGGCGGGTCAGTCTTTTCCCAGCCTGAAGGCTAGTTGCTAATGCCATCGGACTCGGAGAAAGTTTTGACACGTCCATGGTAAATGGCTTGCAAGCCATGTCCTCGTGGCTTGAATGTATGGTTGTCTACATCTCGTCATCGCGATGGATTGACCTGGCGGACTACAGACTACCATCATCCACGCTCCGCTTCCTTGGGTCTCATAATTTCCATGTATCCTCTGGGTTCCTTTGCAGCTGTCCCGTTTGTTTCTTCCGTTGTTGATAAGACCGGGAGGCGATACCCGATATTACTCGGGGGTATAATGTCGATAATTGGCGGCGTTCTCCAAGGGTCCGCGTTGAATCGTAAGTAATTAATATATGTCGAGATAGCGAATATCGGGTCAAAGTTTTCATATTGGATCCGTTAGTCACCATGTTCATCATCGCTCGTTTTATCCTCGGATTCGCCAATATCTTTTGCATTGTCGCCTCTACTTCTTTGATCGGAGGTAAGACAGCATGAGTTACTTGCGCGTTGATTGTTAACCCGTTTGGAGAACTTTCACATCCCAAAGAGCGAGTGGTCATGGGTAGCCTTTCAAATGCCTTGTACGATTTAGGTAAATTGAAGCCATGATTATCTATTGGGAGTGGTTTCGAACAGATCGCTTCCAGGTGCTATAGCCGCCGCTGTGGTAATCCTTGGGACGTTCGCCATGACGAGTAACTGGGGATGGAGAATCCCGTCCTTCCTTCAGGTGGTCCCGAGTCTTCTTCAAGTTTCCTTCGTCTGGTTCGTCCCAGAGTCTCCTCGATGGCTCATATCAAGGGGAAGAGGAAGGGAAGCGCACGCCATCCTTGTAAAGTATCACGCAGAGGGAGACGAAAATTCCGATTTTGTCAAGGCAGAGTATGATCAAATTGTGAAGGCACTGCAGGCAGAAATGGAGGTTTCTCAGACGAGCCGGAGCGTGGTCTTTTCAACACCGGGTATGCGGAGACGAGTCATTATTGCAACTTTCCTCGGTCTGTTCACGCAATGGAGTGGAACTGGGTTGATTTCGCAAGTTTTGTCACGTCTTGTTGGAGTACCCGCCTCATCATGTCGATAGGTACTACCTCGCAGTGATCTTGGACAGTATCGGCATTCACGATAACAAGACGAAGAACATTATCAATCTCGCCAAGTTTTCGTGGAGCTTTGTTAATGGGTTCACTATTGCATTGATAGCACCTCAATATCCCCGGCGGATGATGTTTCTAGTAAGTATCATTACCGTGCAATGCATCTGATACTGTTCTTCTGACACTCCCGCAGGCGTGTACTATCTCTGTCTTCATTGTATTTACTACTTGGACTGTAGCCAATGCAGAATATTCGCTCACTCACAGCAAAATTGCAGCTCAAATGGTGCTCGCGTGCGTGCAGATGCTAACTGGGGAACGTTTACCCATCCTCATCAAGCGTCCCAGTCTCATCTTCTTGTACAGTCCGGCTTACAACCTAGCATTCACGGCCTTGACTTACCGTAAGTTTTAGAACACATTTGTGTCGTTCCACACTCCTCGTTCTAACGAAAAATAGCTTTCTTGGTCGAGCTCTTCCCGTTCCATGTCCGAGCCAGGGGTATTGCTATATATAAATGGTGGGCCTACGGCGCGGCGTTCTTCAATCAGTTTGTGAATCCTGTTGGTATCGATGCTGCAGGTGCGTGCGTCCGCTCGGTTCAATCAATCTCCGTAGTTTGATGAAATTTCCGGTTACCATAAGGTTGGAGATGGTATATCGTGTAAGGCCCTCCTCTGGCGGAGTGCGATGAGTGCTGAAGAAAGGACAGCTACTGTGTGTGGAACGCGTTTCAAGTCGTGTTCGTCTATGTTATGTTTCCAGAGACATCGGGGCGGACGCTTGAGGAACTGACGTTGTGTAAGCGCTGATATCTCGAACACCCACTTTTTTTAACTGATGCTACCATCAGTATATGAGGGTGATGATGTCCCCGGACATGCTGAGGGCGAGCCACTGCTGCAAGAACATGGAGAGGCCTACGATGCCGTCAATCCAAGAGAAGCCCATCCTGGTCGACAGACGTGATGTGGAATTCTGGTGGGCAGTTCTGCATACGAACGACTTCAAGAGGTTGTCGATCTTTGTAGTTTGGTCCAAGGGATACCAAGTGGAAGCTATTACATGCCAGCAACTATGGGATTGACATTAGAGATGTAATGTTCACTGGCAAGGTGGTTGATAATTACAAAGTCGCTGGGATGGAAATTGTCATGGGCGCCCAGCAACCGAGTCGAGTAATTGTCACAGCACTTCGCTGACTCCGGTTGGCGGTCCGACACGATGTCCTCGTCCTCGTCGTCGGGGTCGTCTTTGGAATCCAGCATTGCTCCCTCCACGAAGAGACGAACCGGATCGTCAGACAGCTCAGATGATAGCGACAACGACACCTCGGACGCAGGCAGCGCCGACGAAGGCGCTCCACGACCTCTGCCTCCCTCGGAGCGCATCGTGCTCTCACACGCCGAACGGAGGCGACAAAGGAAGAAGGAGACGCAAGCACGAAAGCGACGGGCCGTCGTTGCGTCCTCGGGATCTCCACACAAGAAACGCAAACTCGACGACGGCACGGCGGACGTCTCACCTCCATCCAAGACGGAGACGGAGAGCACGACAAAGGCAAAGACGAGGACGGAGCGCATGGCATCTGCGACCGCGCCCGCCGCCGTGGACGATCCCAGACGTCAAAAGCGTCAAAACTCGGTGTGGGTCGGGAACTTGGCTTTTCGGACGACACGAGACGCCCTCCAGGCATTCTTCGACGGCGTTGGGACCATCACACGCATCCACATGCCAATGCGACGCGGACAGGAGACGCAAGACGAGAACATGGGGTGTGTATTCCTCTCTTCCGCTCCCGTCCCCCCCCCCTCCATGCCATTGCATGCCATGGAGATATCATGTATAGATAGCATTGCGTGACCGTGTACGATCAGGTTTGCATACGTCGATTTCGACACGCCAGACGCAAAAGTGATCGCGATCACACTCTCCGAAGGTCAGCTCGACGGCCGAAACCTGCTCATCAAGGACGGTGCGTCTCTTCATCCTACCCGCTCTCACGGCCACCGGACGGCTGAAAAGGCATGCCTACGCGTACACACAGGGCACGACTTTACCGGGCGACCCGCCAGATTCAAAACGGATACGTCCGACACGGGTGGTGGTGACGGTGAAGGTGAGAAGCCGGTCAAGAAGGCGTCGACGGCGGAAGGGACGGGTTTGTCCAAGACGGCACAACGGATTTTGCGTGTGCAGAAACAACCGCCCGCCCCATCGCTGTTTCTGGGCAATCTCGGGTTCGAGACGACGGAGGAATCGATTCGGGAATTGTTTGAGGCGCATCGGTATCGGGGACGCAAGGGTCAAGGGAAGGATGCAGAGGAGCGCAAGGTGGTGGACGAAGACGAGGGCGGGGGCGAGGGAGGGACAGCGAAATCAAAAGACGTGTGGATACGCAAAATCCGCATGGGCACGTTCGAGGACAGCGGTGCGTGTAAAGGGTCAGTGTTTTCCCTTCGCCTCGCTCTCGTTCTCGCCATCACATGCACTTTACTCATGCCAGCTATTTCTATCTTATGTTCCGTGTGTACACATGTGCGCCACTCGTGATGGCGGCGACGGAAACCAGGTTCGCCTTTGTCGACTTTACGAGCATCGAGCATGCTACCACGGCACTTGTCAACCCTCGAAATCACCGCTTGAACGGACGTGACCTCGTAGTCGAGTACGCCTCTCCTGACGCCGTTCGACGAGGCGGGCGTGGTCCTCGAAATGTGCAAGGAGACCAAGGACAGAAAAACAAAAAGGGAAGCGCAGTAACGAAACAAAATAGCTCCGCGAGCGCATCGTATGCCAAGCAGCATAAATCTCGGCATATCGAACGAGGCGACGGAGACGATAATGTGGTGGAAGCGACGACGACGCGTTCGCGACGGCCCGACCAAGCTGGTCACGATCGACCGCACACACGACGCGCCAGGCCTGGCGCCGCCCTCGCGCATGCTCAGCGCCAGTCCGCAGCCATCCTTCCTAGTCAGGGTCAAAAGATCGTGTTTTAGGACTGTACTTATGGACTCCAAGATAACAATTGTCGGTAGATCGTCTGCTTACGTCGCACGCACCTACAATGCTGTATATACATACAACGCAGCGTGTATCCACATTTTTACCTGTTTTAACCACAGGTCATGGTTCGTCCTCCTCGTCCTCCTCTTCCTCTTCCTCTTCCTCTTCTTCCTCCTCCTCTTCTCCCCCATCCTCCTCCTCTTCATCATCGTCATCGTCAACCATGCCTACCTCAAACTCGCCACATACGTCCCAACGAGAGCCCGGTGCAGCAGCAGAGACGTATTTGACGAATCGCAGCACACCCTCGTCCCGTAGAACGAGCAATAAGCAATTGAAATGCGGTTGCCACGTGAGGAGAGTACCATCCTCGTCCTCATCTTCGTCATCCTCCCCGTCATCGACATTGTTTAATGCGGATGGGCCACTCGATTTGGGCCCTTCTTTGGCCTGCGCTTTCTTACTCGACCCGGAACGGTACACCGCCGGGTCGTCCACCTCATCGTGTGGCGCCATGTAACACTAGCCACGCCAAAGATGTGAGTTTTTTTTTTTTTTCAAGATTCGAACGGCACCACAGGCATACCTCCCAGCCACCCCACTCTCCAGCTTCCCAACCCGTCGGTCGGTTTTCCTCTTCCTCCTCGTTGCTCGCTCTCGCTTTTGCCTTGCCGTGTCGGATCTCATTTTCAGCTTCCGTCTCCCTCGATCGTACTTGCGGGGTCAATCCAAGCACGACATCGAGCCGCGACTCACCCTCGTCGCTCGTGGCAAGCGTATAATCCAACCCCGGCCTAAACCGCCTCGCTTCGACCGCACAGCTCAACGGGATCAACCTGGTGACGACAGTCAACCAGGCGCGGAATGCGTCGCTCGGAAAAAACGTGTTCTGGAGCTCGCACAGGATGCGCTCCGCTTTCGTGCGTGCCGTCGTCGTCGACGGGTCGTGTTCTCGCGCGAGCGTGCAATAGCGCCATTTGTGTGGCGGGCCCTTGACGGTCCACGCCGACGCCGACGAGGAAGGCGGCACTCCGAGCCCGTGGCTCGGTAACTTTCCCTCGCGCGACGTCTCGTCCAACCCGTCGGTCTCGTCTGACTCTCCAAGGCCCTTTTCCAAAGCGGCCGCGAGTTCGTCCGTGAGGAAGCGCTGCAGTTGTACGTTGGACTCGTTGACAAACTGGGCCATGACGGTCTTCAGCGTCCGGAGTTGCAGGTACACCGGGTTAAGGTACTTTGCGAGGAATGACGTGTACGCGGGCGAGAGAGGTACGTCCGGGTGGGGCGGCTCGGTGTCGTTGCGCGCGTCGTCGTACTGGACGAACGCACCCTCGCACACGCTAGAACTCGACGTCTGTAGGAAGGAGGGTGTACGCGCGCGCACATGATCGTACCCCCGGCATGGTAGACAAGGAGGGAGGGACGTACGAGCTGCGCGCGCGAACTCGCGCCTTCCTCAGATTCGGTCATCTGGCCGGGGACATGGCCGTCTTCGCCGAGTTGTGGGGCGTGGAACCAACCGCTGATGCTCAACCGCGCGAAGCCGCCTTGGTCGATGACGACTTCCTGGACGGAATGGAAGCTCTTTCCGGGCTGAACCTCGAAGAAGACGAACTGGTTCCAGCTCGGCGGAATTGATTTGACGGGGGCGACGTGCGGCTCGGGGATGGACCCGCCTTCTTTGACGGGGTAGAGCTCGAGCGCACCGCCGTACTCTGCGCGCCATGGTTCGCCGTCCGGGAGAGGCATGTAGAGGATGTACGAGACGCGGCGCGTGCCGATCACGTCGTCGTGGTTGAGGAGGTGGCAGCCACGGGTGTACGAGTTGACGGACATGTCTTGGGTCGTGCCCGAGAGGGGACCGCAACCTGTGACGGCTTGAAGAAAGGCGCGGAAGTGCGAGGAATAGAGGGCATCGCGAAGTGCGAGGAGGTTCGGGAAGAGCGCGCGCTGATCGTCGGAGAGATACGAGAGGGAGGCGAGGTCGCCCGTCTGGTTGACCTGTCCGGACGGGATGAGGCCTGCGCGTCTCCCAAAGCGCCCAAAGTATGTACCTTGTAAATATCCGTTTCCTTTTCCGAAAAGCTGAGGTGCGCGATGCATTCGTCTTTGACGCCCCGCAAAAGGTCGTCACGAAAGAGGGCGTCGAGGACGACGTGCTTGAACGGTGTGCTGTCTGCATAGCTCGCGCGTAGTCGGTCGACGTGGGGCGCATCGAAGAGATGGGCAGCAAAGCGCGCGGCAACGGCGATGTGGTCGTGGCTCGTTTTGAGCCTTTTCGGATGGGCTTGGTCGCCCGCGGGCGATGGCGAGCGTGGGCGGACGTGTGCCATGCCTTTTTCTCTGACCAGGTGGGTGCAAAGTTTGTGCGGCGATAGCGCAGCTGGTCGGGTACGGCTACCGCGACGCTCATTTGCACCGTGCTCATGCTCCTCGCCCCACCCACAAACGACATCTCAAACTTGGAGCTCGGGCAGCAAGGGTGTCGCACGACCACTTTCTCAGCTCATTTCGGTGTTCGTGGTGTTCATGTGATCACCGGACTGATTTTTCGCTATCGCCCATCTCATCTTATAGACCCGTCCGCTCGTCAATCCGGGGCTTTAGCGGACATTGACACGGACCCGAGCACATTCTATCGCCTTCGGCGCCCTAGTCTAGCCGTGGCCAGTACGTGGGTCACCGGGTCTGACCGCTCTGCCTGAAGTGGGTAAAGTCCATCTCGTGCCATACTATTCTTGCTCACATTTGGTGCTGACGCACGCTGGCCCGCAGCACGTCATCTGGGGAAGGGACACTCCATCGGGCTCAGGGGGGAAAAGAATGCCGCTCAGGGACGTTTTGCTCACCCGTGCAGCGATCATGGGAACGCGCTCACAGAGGGTATCTAGGCGCCAGATGACACTGCAAATCGCGTTCTCCTCCCCCTTTTTCCCCCTTCACGACGCCCTGCCGCTGATGATCCCGCTATGGTACGGCCAAAAGGTTCGAGTTCCACGCGATACGGGCGAACGCGATATGAATAATAAAATGGACGAAACTGGCCTGCAACGTCCACAACACGTCATCTGTCCATTCCGCCGAGCCGAGGCTCAAGCTTCAAGGCCGAGCCCGGTGGCAAGATGCCCGAGTCCGACGGCCAACGGGCTTTCGATGAGCGAGAGAGAGTGGTCTCGGCATGCGACACACGTCATGTTCTCGTGCCATCCCCGCGCACGTCCGCGTAACTGCTGACGTTGCATGGGACACCGCCCACCCGTGCTCATCATATCGGCTTATGATGCGACGTTGGCGGTACGTAAGCGCTATCGCACCACTGGCAGCTTCCGCTCGCCGGATCATCACCCGAGGACGAGGCTGTTCTGGCACTTGCTCGAAACAGGAGCAAGACGTCAGCAAGGATACGTTGGCCTCGAGCGCAAACAGGCACATCGACGAAAATAAGCCATCCGTGAAACGGTCAGTGATAGCCGATGACGGTCAGGACTAGTCAGAGTCATGCCCACCACAGTGAGAACGAGGGAGCCGACACACATACTAGGCATGCGTGCCACGCCCTATGTGACTATATGGAGAAATGTTTGCGGGCAACCGACGTCAGCACGGCGTTAGAGCGCTGTGTTTTCAAATCGACTACTTTGGTTGTTGTGTTCATCGAGAACGATAGACATTGAAAGTGATCAGGCCACGCTGATGGAACTAAATACGAGACAATCGTGATTATCATACATACGATGAGAGCGCGCGTGCAGGGCTAGGATGACTAAAAGAACACTTACGATTACACAGTCATGAACCAAATTAAGTAAGTACGTGCTAAGATGTCTTGTGCCCACAATAGACCCTTCAACAACTGTACCGGAACCGAGTCCGGACGGAAACGTGATGACGAATCGTCAGCATGCCTCGTCTTTGAGGTGAATAGGTCCGACGGAGGGTGAAGTCTGAACATCGTACAGCGGGTGTTCATGTCCGGTGTCACAAGAGGGCACGCGAGCCAACGCATGATGTGGTAGCGGGACACGACTGACCCAAGCCTCCGTTGCAGCGGTGCGCAACTGGCGAGCCATTCGTGGAGAGACCTGTGCCAGTGGCACCGGTGCGTATATGGGCGACCCCGTGGGTGTCTCGTTACCGGGTGCAGGTTTCTCGTCCCAGTCAGCATAGGAATCCGGGAGGAGATATATGCGCTCGAGGGGTGCAAAGTCGGACGCAGGACTGTAGCGATAACCCGATACGAGATACGTATAAAAGCGGGAAAGCGCAATGATGAAGTGTATCTGCGATCGCGGCGAATGAAAAATCGTGGGAGATGCAAGGGAGGAAGGTCACGTACACGGACGACGGTGCGAAGGAGGAAGAGGGTCATGAACACCATCAGACCACGTTCAAACCACTGTTCGCAATTCTCGAGAGTGAGTCCGAGGTCAACGATGTCCCTGAGCAGGTCCGGCTGCCTCGATACTTGTTCGCAGACTTGCGCGCGTGCAGCGGGGTCTACAGCAGCAGAGGATGCCAGGATGGCAAACAGGGTGCAAAAGGCAAAGTCGCCAATGACGTAGTTGCGGTAGATGCGAACGAAGGAGGGTATGCGCTAGGGGGGAGGTGAGAAGAGCGGAGATGCAGAGAAAGAACGGTACCTTGAGGATACCCGCGAAGCCGAACACGCATATGGCGGAGGCTGCTGCAAAGTAGGCGGAGAAGAGGCCGCAGACGAGCCGTGCACCGTCTCTGGAGAGGGAGAAGCGCGAGCCCTCCCACTCGCTTCCAGGCTCCCAGGCGAGGGATCGCCACGTGCCGAAGAGGTAGAGGGCGAGGGCGACGTTGGACACGGCGCCGACAAACGCGGTCGCGAGGCAGGCCGACCTGTGGAGGGGCGAGGAGATCATGAGGGGGGGAGGCTGAGAGGGGCCGCGAGATATGTGGCCCAGTTTCATAGTAGGCAAGCGAACGGAAATGCGGTGTACTAATGGCTGAGTGAGACAACCATGACTAAGCGGCTCTGACTCGGCCCGTGACTCGATCCGATTGGCCGACGAGCGAGACTACGTCAGTCCCCAGATGCCCGCCTTGCGCACCCCCTCCACCAGCGCGTCCACGTTCCCGAGCAGCGTCCCCAAAATCTCCTTCTTCTCCTCCGTCGTCAGCACCCTCTCCCCCCGCGCAAACTCTTCAGACACACACAACCCCCCCTGCACCTTCCTCGGACTCTGCGGCTCATACTCGACGTCCTTTTGCAGCAGCATCATCGGGCGCGTCGTTATCGCCCTCGGTATCTTCCTGCTGCCTGAATGCGACGGTGTGCGCGGGTCTGGCGTGTACGCAGGGGTCGAGTACGATTTCTTCACCGGCGATGGTGTTCGAATACTACTCTGGCTTGAGTTTGTCCCCATGGACAAGGTGGACTTGGATGGTGACAACGACGGACTGGACACGCTCGATGAGTTTGATGTGCCCAGTGTTGGTCGTGGGAATATCTTTGATCGCGCCTGGGTCGTCACCGGCGTGCTTGGGGTCGTCTGCGATCCTGCCGGCAATCCAGTACTCACATTCTGCGTCGTCTCGTCCATCAAGTAAAAGTACAGAAACTCAAGGCACTTCATCCTGCGACTGTCATGAGCCATCGATCCATCTTTCAGCCCTGCTGGTTTACCTCACTTCTCGTGGCGTTCCTGCTCTCTTCAATAACTTCACAACCGCTTGCACACCATTGACGTCTTCAAACGTGCGCAGTGCAGCCGACGAGTCAACAAGCACGCAAAGCAGGGTGTCCAGCACGGCCGAGGAGAGGTGTGCGGTCGACAACGCCCTGTCCGATGAGGCGTGCTCAACTGAGCTATCAACGGACGAGGGTGTGATCATGGACGTATGCCGTGACGTCGTCAACAGCGCTACCAGAATCTGCAGCGTGGCTCAGCACAACCACGAGCGTCGATCGTCATCCGTACCTCCAATGGATATCGGCGGCCGAGGTACACTTTGCTCGGTGTGTGATGCAAGGCGATCCCCTGTGTCACCGAGAGTAGCTGGTACAACTGGGAGCAGATCGTGTTGAGTTCCGTCTCTCGGTCTTCTACCTCACTTGGTCAATATCCGAGATAGGTCGCTTGTTGACTTGACGTACTGTCGTTCGATGTCCTTCCAGCCAGTGCCTCTACGCGCGATGCCGCAATTTGTATCCACGAAAACGTCCTGGATGGAACTGCAATACCACGTTCACGAGCGGACTCATCGACCAGGGAGTGTGTCCTTTACCGTTGCATTGAAACGTGTCCTGAAGCTCGAGAAAGTGCAGCATCGTATCATCTTGTACATTGGATGCGCACGCTAGCGCCAATTGCTGCTCCAATACGGCGAGCGCCCTCGATCGGCGGTTGGATGACGCGCTTGGAGAGCTGATCTGGCGAGGTGCATCTTAGTGCGCCGTTTTCACTGCGAGAGAACAGTTGGGATGCGCACGTCGTCGAGTGCGTCCTGGATGGTGTCTTTCATGGACATGGCGAGCGGTGAACCGATGAAACGGTAACCGCGCGTTGGACGGCCCCGAACCGAAGACCGCGTTGTCGCCACGTGATCACATGTACGCGGAGGTCGAGATTGACGCCCCCAGTACGCCCGCTTGCCAGCCACCACCATGGCGCCTATCCGAACCGTATGTCCCTTTGAACAGCCCACGGGCCCTGCATTCATAACCAACCACAGCAATGGACGCGTCTCATTCGGTTTGTTGCCGCTGAGACGTCCCAGGTGCACATCGGCCAGCCTATTGATCCAAATCTTGACGGCAAGCAGCTTTTGCTTTCAGCCTCGCCTTGCCTCATCCACCTGCAGTTGGTCTTGCCGCATGGAACAAGCAAGCCGTCAGAGCACACGAAATCGTCGGCTCGGCGCTCGACCCTGCAGCGCAGGTCACTAACACCGTCCTCACCGTCAAAGAACTCCTTGCTCCCCTCTCGCGGGAAGAACTCAAGATCGTTCGATGTCTGGGTCTCAACTACTCCGATCATGCCGTGTGTTCGCTTCTCACTTGTTTCTCCCCGCTCGACTGAGCACTCTCCGTTTGTCTAGGCCGAGTCGAACATGCCAGAGCCTGCGTGAGTGCGTCCGTTGCTCGGTCCGCGGAAGCTATTCGGTACCGATGCCTTCCTCCAGCGCACCGATTCTGTTCTACAAACCCCTCTTGTCCATCATCGGACCTAATGCACCCATCCATGTCCCCAAAGTCGCCCAGCCTGTCGATGTGCATCTCCCCGATTATGAAGTCGAGTTGGTCGTCGTCATCGGCAAGACGGCAAAGAACGTGTCCGAGGAGGAGGCGCTCGACTATGTCCTCGGCTATACTGGTGCCAACGACGTGCGTTTCTTTTTGCACCCATTACCGCTACTTCTCGATCCGAGTCGGCGTCGAGATGCCTGTATGCCATCTTGTTTGCTCAACGACATGTAGGTGTCCTTCCGCAAGCACCAACAGACGACGTCGCAATGGGGCTTTTCCAAGGGCTTCGGTGTGTCGTCTTTTCTCCCGTCTACCGTCCGTCCCGGGTGACCGTCACCGCGCAGACAACACGACCCCCATCGGACCGTGCATCGTCTCCAACAACGCCATACCTGACCCGCAGGTGCTCCCCCTCACGTGCACGCTCAACGGCAACACGCTCCAGAACGGGAACACCAAGTGCGTCCCCCCCCCGGCCTGAGCGGCGTTTGATGCTCGCTTGACGCTTGTCCCTCCCTTTCTGGACGGACAGAGACCAGATCTTCAACGTGCGTCAGACGATCGCTTTCCTCTCTCAGTCGACCACGCTCGAACCCGGCTCGATCATCCTCACGGGCACGCCCGCCGGCGTCGGGTTCGCACGCAAGCCCGCGATCGTGCTTCGACACGACGACGACTGTCGAGTTTGGGTCGGGCATGGGGTCGGAACGCTTGTAAACCCTGTCGTGGAGGAGGGCAAGCTCGAACCGACGGTGGCCAAGGCCGGGCTGTAGTGGCCCTGCCCGTGGGCGAAACAACGGGAGCAGGATGTATGGACCACATGTATTACTTTCGACACTTGCTGGCTGCTCTACCACAAGAGCTCTCCAGCCATTCGAGGACAACAAATCATACCACAAAACCATGAATAAAGGGCGATACAATGTTGTACAACATGAACGGTCCGGAAAGAAGACATCTCTCAGAGCTTGGTCACAGTCCACCGAACGCGATCAACTTTACGTTCAAGTACTCGTCGATCCCATGGCCCCCCTCCCGTCCTAAAAAAAAACGTCAGCATCGCGTTCCGCTCGGGCAGAAAAAAACGGGACTCACCGAGCCCACTCTGCTTCACCCCTCCAAACGGTATACTCGCATGACTGATCAACCCCGTATTCGCTCCTACCATTCCCACCTCGAGCGCCTCCGCGACCCGCCACACCCGTCCAACATCCCGACTGAAAAAGTATCCAGCTAACCCCACATCGGACGCGTTCGCCAACGCAATCACTTCCTCCTCCGTCTCGAACTTGATCAGGGCTGCGATCGGACCAAACGTTTCTTCCCGAGCGAGCAACGCGGTCGGGGGGACGTCGGACAGGACGGTGGGGGGATAGAACGAGCCGACGGGTCTAGACTGGGTGGCGTCGACGTCCGTGTCAGTGTTGGAGTCTACGGTGTGCCCCCCAACGAGGATGTTGGCACCGAGCGCAACAGCATCTTCGACGTGGCGGACTACTTTGGAGACTGCACGATCGTGAACGAGTGGGCCGTGTGTCCTGTGAATGCACACACGTCATCATCAATATATCAGTATCTACATGTTCGAGTTCTAGTTGGCGTGTCAACGCACGTCGTTTCGTCGAGTCCATTCCCGATTTTGAACGCTGCCACTTTCTCGGTGAGTCGAGAAGCAAAGTCGGCGTAGACGGACGATTGGACGTAGAGGCGATTGGCACAGACACACGTCTGGCCCGACGCGCGGAATTTAGATATGATAGCGCCTGGATGGTATGGCATGAACAAACAGGACTCAATCTTCACGGCACGCAGGAATATGACCTTCGACAGCCTTGTCAATATCTGCGTCATCAAAGACGATAAATGGTGCATTGCCGCCAGCCTCTAACGATATTCTTTTTCATCAAATCAAATAGGTGAATGCACGTAGCCGAAGAAACAAACAAGAACGCACTTTTTCAGCGTCGAAGCGGACATGCCGTATAGCAGCTTAGCAACGGCCGTCGAGCCTGTAAACGAAACCTTCCGAACGACCTTGTTTTCGCACATCTCGCGACCAACCTCTTGAACATTTTTTTGGGTCGTAACCATGTTGATGACACCGTCAGGTATGCCTGCACGTCGGGAAAGCTAAATAAATGAACTTTTCAAGTCTTGCTACAAACGCCGACGTCAACATACTTACTTCGGCTAGCGCAAGCGCAGAGAATGGCGTCTCGGGGGGCGGCTTGATCACCGCCGTGCAGCCTGCTGCAAGTGCTGCCCCAAGCTTGCGTGTGATCATCGCAGACGGGAAGTTCCATGGTGTAAGGATCGACCTACAAAGACAGTGGGCATATGCAATTTAAACAGTGCGAACAGTGCCTACACAACACCTGTCAAAGAAGCAATCGGTCATAAGCCAGGGCCAGCGTGGCATCCAGACTAACCAACAGGCTGTTTGATTACGACATTCCGTAGATTTGTAAAGGGAGAGGGGACTTGTTCTGCCAAGGAGATTATGCGCACATTCAAACTAGCTAGGCTCGAGAGCACTCACCGCCGTACGTACGAACGGCCTCTTCAGCTGCATGATACCAATTCATACTTTGTATCTTACAGCGTGGAGTAAACAGAGGTGCTCACCAAACCACTGCAAGAGTCCACCAAGTCAGATCACACACAATCAGTATATATACAACTCACTTCCAAGAAAGATGCACTGTACACATTCTCGCCCTAAGAGGTCGCATTGAGCACACGCACAAGAATCTTGAAGCACAGGCTCACCTTGGCCTCCGTCAGCGTCTTTCCATTTTCCAACGTCTAGTACCGCATCAACATCGAATGATATCCGCTTTGTGATGCCAACGCACGATTATGCGAGCCAAATCGTCATGGTGTTCATGTAACAACCCAAAGAATTTGAGGAGAATGTCATGTCGGTACTATATTCAGGCAGTGATCCGGGGCTCCGTCAAAGCGTCCAAGCTTCCCCAGAGAGAGAACGAACCTTGGCCGTAGTCTTTCCCCATGTCTTGAACGCCTTTTCGGCTGCTACGATCGCAGCTTTGGTTTCCTCGAGCCCCATCTCAGGGACCGTACCTAGCACTTCCTCGGTAGCAGGATCTATACCAATGGAACAAGCACCCATGTATGAGTGTCCGCATCCCATTCGTGCCCCCACCCCCCAAAAGATGGGTGAGGACATATGACCATGAAGAGTGCCCACTCGTCACAGGGATCGTCTCGCCCGCAGTCGCGTCGACCCATTTTCCGTCAATGTACCCTTGTGTCTTGATCAGCGATGGATCCTTTAGTCCCCACTAGAAGCGAGTGAACCGTCGACCGTGTGAGCGGGAACATGAGGTGGTACTTACAATACTCGTATTGGCCGCTGTGTTTGCCATTCTGTACCACAACGTTGTTGGCCTGGGGCGTTGGTGGGTCGCTATCCTCGGTGCGAGGACTCTGAAAGATATCGAAGAGGGAAGGTGTCGGAGTGGTATCATGTTTCAGTTCAGGTCGGAAATATACGCAAGATGTGTGGGTCCAGCTGACCATCCATTTCCGGCTACTCCAATCAAACAACAATGTTGATATCAAGCAAGAATCATCGTTTCCGCCCCTTGGCCCCGCTCTTGCTTCCCTCTACTTGATCCAAAAAGCCACCCATCTCGAGTGCATTCCGCGCAGCGTGATTGATATGTTTGAACCGATCAGGCCCGAGATGAATCCCTCCAAACCACCTCGTTACGACGACGAGTACGTTGTTGAGCTCCTACATTAAAATAAGCAATCAACTTACAGTTCCATATGAAGGCTTCTTACCAAAATGGACAGTAAATGTGCGAGCCGGCTCCCTGCCGCTGTTTCGCCGTCGTCATCGTTGTCTTTGGAGCGGTGTCGTTTGCCGCTTAACTACGTCGTCCGAGTCGGCAGAGGATCACCCACCTTGATGAAGGATGTTCCCGACTTGACAGCGCCAAGCGTTGATGACCGGGTGGGCTGCACGGGCAATGTGTCGATCAGACATCAGGTGATTCAATATCAAAGGAACCTAGGAATGCGAGCACACTTTTGTCAACTAAACGAAATCAGCACCAGAAGAAGCTTCCACACGACGAACCTGCGACGGGTTTGATATCTGACATGCTCGCCCTACAAATATGCTCTTTCGATCCACGATCGGCTCAGCCTCGACAAGTTTGATTCCTTCTGGTAGCGCCACGCCTTGGAAAGCAGATATTGGTGGCGACGCCCTTCCCAATACCTCCCCGTCTTCCTTGCTGATTTCCGTTAATTCTTGATGTGATAAATTATGTTCCAAGGTATCTTCCTGTACAAGTTCACCCATTTTTCCTCCACTCAACTTTTCTTTGTACCATGTTTCGCATCGTTCGAGGACGTTCTGGAGCCCGTCAAAGACACAGACGGTACCAGGAGACCACTCAACACCGGATATGGATATAAAAGTGCGGAGTATCGAGCCAAAGAGGGATGAGTCGACGCCAAAAGCACCTATGTAGCGCGAGAGGAGCTGCAACTGGGGCGGGCTGTCGGTGGGGTAGGAGGGAGGTAAGGAAACTAGGATGCGGATAGATATGTCCTCGTGTGATGGAAGACTATAAAGGGGGGAGGAAATGGTATAGATGAGTAGAGTGGTGGTAGCCAAGCCTCGGGTCTGACTCACGTACTTTAGTGAAACAACATAACGGATGTTGTCCATTCCGTCTCTTGTCAGAGAGTTGCGATCTGAAGTATGCTTGTGACTACCAACTCTCGAACCATGCCAGAGACGGATCGCATCTTCTCCATAGATAGACTGCAATACTGCGCGTGATCCATGAATTCAAAGAGCCAGTTGCAGAGCCTAGATCCGGAACCGAGAAATCCATGGCACTCACCACCAATTTCCGAAGCCGCTTGCTCTTGATCTGGCTGCATCATCAGCTCAGAAACAAAATGTTCCACCTCCGCTGCCAGATCTGCGGCATTGTCGTGCGATTCGCTCTCCATGAAGGAGGATGTACTGCGCGCAACGACTCATGGGCTCGTCGGACTAGACTGACCCCGATATAGACAGGCGCCGCGTCCTACGCAGCCACGGTCATGCTGCGTCACACACCTCCTCAGAAGAGGACGCGAGACAACGGTCCATGTTTTAACTTTCCGACCCATTCCAGTGAACCTGGAACCACATACAACTCGGTTTACGTTGCCTAGTTACACTTGCTCATGCCCACACCTCAAGGCCTCACCTTCGCCGGTCTTCTGTCGAGCTCTTGATCAAATGTGCGACGCCGTGCTACTATTGTCTGACATCACCATCCAGTCTAAGACGTATCCATTATCTACCATACAACGTCCCTGGTCGGGTAAGTTGGTCTACGGGCCCCGATGCAATCGTCATTCTTGTGGGCAAATCAAACTGTCTGGAACAAAAGTAGTCTCAGCCCCAGCAGATGTACTATATCAGGTGTGTTCAGTGAAAACCATCCTTGGCCAGCGTCATTCTGATATTGACACCAGACTTTTGTGCAGCATCAGCGGTCTGGTTTCAAACAAAGGCAAGTTCTGGTCTGGATGGCTGCCGTAGCGTGGCCACCCCATCAGCACCTACAAATTAGCGATGAGACCGTAATCAGAGCTGCGGTGATGACGCATGAATAGGCAATACATTCGCCAGTCTTACACTCGCAGCTCGTCCAAGGTTTTTCGCTGTGACAGCTGGCCTTCCTGTACTACAGACGATTGGTCTACATCTTGCTTTGCTGGTTCGCAAGCTGAAAAAGGGCCGAGAAAGTGCATATATTGTCTGGCTGAGAACTTCCGCTTTCACTCCCCCGTCGGCCTTGGGCGAGGTTGGACGCGGGATGCCGTGATACCGTTGCACGGATTGATTCCCTTCTCTGTTCCCCTTTCGGCCGAGGTGCGGTTATAATCACTGTCATCGACCGTGTAGTTTTTCCCATCTGACGTGAACAGGGTACCCATCATTTTTGTCGAAATTGATTTCTTTCTCGTTCCACTTCTTCCCCCTCAGATCCTGCAATTTCCGGCTTCCCTATTGAGTCAGGGCATCCGACGCACAAGAAAGGAGGGCACCTGACTTTCCAGACCTCATTTGCGCGGTCGCTATGCCTAAACCGTAAGGTTATCCAATGACATGGCTCAGTCTAGGCATATTAGCGGAGAGCGCACCAGTGGGTGTCGGGCGAGAGCCGACATACCGCCCCCAGGTTCCACCACTCACACATACTGTCCGGTGGCTTCCAACCACACCACTGAAATCCGTCTTGCCTGATTTTACTACGGAGGGCAGGAAACGAGAACGAGACGAGGCCGAGGGGTAAAACCGCAACTGCCCCTCCATCGGATTAAATAGGAAAGGGGCTGCAAAGTAGGATCCAGATCTCGAGGCGGAAATGCCGAGAAAAGTTTGTATTGCGCTATCGTGGCGGCGCGAAAACCGTGTGGACAGGACATCAACGTGTAACAGTGGAGGGAAAACATGCGGGGCTCGTTCAACGAAACTGTAACATCAGTCCCCAGCACGAATGTTGCGCCATATCCGAGCTCGACACCATAAACGCGCTGGAGACACATCTCGTCTTTCCGCAGGCCCATGGTGGTGCAGATACAATCTGTGAAGAACTCCCCTTTCAATATCAAGTCTGCATGTGATTGTGACGGCGGGAAGATGCTCGACCCAATAGTGTTCATCTAATCTAACCTAGTAGCCTCATGGAAAAGGTATGGAGAAAGGTGTTGCCAGTGAGTTGTCGAACGGAATCATCGAACTACTTATCAGTCCCGTGAGATCAATTCGCTCATGATCATCCCACTTGAGAATTTCAAACTCACCAAACGGATCGAGGGACAATACAGATTTTGTGGAGAACAGATGGAAAGGTAGATCAACGAGGGACCCATTGCATTAAGAGTAAGTAACGTATAGACACTTACCGAGGGTACACTATTTCAAAGTTCGCCTTCTAGCGTTGTAAGCATGAGTGAGGGGTAGGGTGCCATCACGTGTCCACGTTTAGATGAAGAGACAGACACCGGTGAAAGGTACCCGTTCCCTCGAACGTGGTCGCGTGAGTCATGCTTACGAAAATCTACGACACCCAAGCAGGGCAAATGCCAAGGTGAACTCCCTGCGGAGAGCCCCCCAAGACAGACCTTGAAGTGCATGTTCTTGTTCACTTGAGACGAGGATACATCTCAGTGAGTCAGTGACGGAGTGAAGAGTATCCAAACGAGATGTCTGCTCGAATTGCTGAGGGACATGCGATGAAACGTGGGGGATCTGTCAAGTCCAGAGGTGGGGCCACAGCATACTGTTTCCCGGGAGACCGCGGTGATAAAAGGTACGATCTGCCTGGCTATTATAAGCCCAGGTCGGTGACTGCTGTCAATCAAAAACAGTAGTGCCGGAAAGCGTACGAGACTGGGGAAGCCTACCAATCTGAGTCGTTGTGGTGCAGTCTGAGCGGCTGCGTTTCCTCGTTGATCATACTTGTCGTCGACAAGGGCAAGTAGCCGTGACATTTCTTTAAAATCACGTGGGGACAGGTGCAGTGAGGGCCGCTAGGCGAAGTTTCGACTCGTCCGTCCGGCGTGTTTCCAGCCGCATCGGAAGACTCCAGCAATAAGTCTGTGGTATGAACAACAAATGCGCTCTATAAGACATACCCACGGCGTTGGCACGATGCTTGGTTCACTAGCCGAAGGGGATGGACCCCGACTCCGGCATCCACGAGTAAGTTAGTAAATCATTGCCGGACGACACGAGTTTGACGTGTACACAAGGGCAGCCGATCGCAAACACAGGAGTCTAGGCTCGTCCTGTATCCCTCTACTGGCTGCCAGGTCCTGATAAGTATGGACCTCCATCGTTTTGTTGGATTCGCGGTGCACAGGTCGCTGCAAGTGGGTAGTTTGGAGCACTTCAAACTTGCTGAACACCGCCGGGCGAGGACAGCCGCATCTGAAGAGCATGATGGCGCCATGATCAAATAAGCACGTCCCCGACAAAACACCGCGCGACAGATCGCTTCATATTCCCACTGTGGTTCGTCTGTCACCCGGTGCCTGTTCACGCATCAGCGACTGACCCAGACCGCCATCAGATTGATAGGTCATCCGGGAACCTTGCCGCATCGTGTCAGCAACCTGACTCATCCCCGTACTCCCAAGATCTCAACCACGAGCCGCCAGCCAGGTTGCCTAACAGAGAGGTGGTGCTCTCTGAGGACGGCGTCGAGCTCCTTGAAATCCTGCGATCACGAACGAACGAAAACTGGTGCGAGGCTGATAGCCTCTGCGATCGTCGTATCAAATAGAAACAGGCGCTCGCTGACTTTAAAGCGGGTGCAATATCTTGTCTTGCCGGGGGCGAAGCACTCGGGTTGACTCGTCCATCTTTGTCCTTGCCAGTCAAGAAATGAATTCGAGCGAACCAATCATTGGCTCAAAACGCGCTCACTCCCCGCGCCCACCTCCCGCGAAACGAGCAAAAGCCTCGCAAGCCTGTCTATCGTGTCGGAAGCACAAAACGCGGTGCGAGATGCTCGACGGCGACAACTCTGGTGCGCAATGTCATCGCTGCAAAGTACTCAGTCTCTCTTGTTCCTTCGAAGACGGATCAGGGCCGTCTCTTGCACCCTCCTCTGCACGTGGTCTCCAATCCGAGATCCCTCCTCAGCCCAATATTGATCGGAGATCATCCGTCCACCTTCCCAAGAAGCCACATGATGCTCTAGCGGAGGATACGGGAAGACCCTCCAAAGTCTGGGGCGATACGCCCTCGGATCCTTTGCCTCCGTTCAGAACTCAACCGAGCGATGCGGAAGAAGCCGAATTGCTGCACATGGAGCGCTTTCTACCCGAACGACATTCCCTGTGGGGCTTTTCGAAGCTTTACGGTTTCGAAGGCGCAATGGTCCCTATGCTCGCCATACAAGCACTAACGCATAGTGCGACGAACACCGCAGAACCTTCTCGAACCAAGGTTGATCAGACACTACTCCACCTGTTGGGCCGTGAGCAGGTCAAACACTTGATTGACATGTGCGTGTGGACCATTCTCGTCATCTATTGTCTTTTCATCAGATGTGTTTATTCCAGTTTCGAGGAACGCTACAGCCCCTGGCTAAATCTACAACCGGACGGCCGCAGCGATGGCAGCTTGCTGCGCCTCGCCCAATGTTGTGTAGCGTCTCGGCATCTGGAACCTTCGATTCGCTCTATTGTCACTCCGCAGCTCTATCGCTTAGTCGACGAGGTGATCTTCAAGCAATCTTTCAACCCGCTCCCTTCCATAGACGCCATTCATGCCACTCTTATCCTCTCTTTGTGGGAGCCAATTGGCGACACGACACCAAGAGAGCCTCGCGATGCGAGACTGATAGCTGCAACAGCAGTTAGCATGGCCATGAATCTTCGTATGAGCGAAGCAGTCGTACATGTTCAATCACTTCGCCACGAAAAGAAGCCAAACGAACTACCAAGTACGGAATTCGTTGAGGCGCTCGATAAAGTACGACTAGTGCGTCCGCCTAGATTGGTCTCTGAACGTGAATTGACCAAGTCGTGTCCAATTTCAGTGGTTTGCTCTCAATGCTGTTGAGACCATGTAAGCGAATGCTGTACCTTCCTGCAACGTGCGCCGATTTACCGAAGTTTTCAAGGCTCTGCGCCGGCACTGGTCGAGAACCCATATCAGACTGCCAAAGTCTGACGTGCGAGGTCCTCGATGTGACTTCACATGTTACCATCAGTGCAGCTCGAGACTTGCGATTATCCCTTTGCTGCCAACTTTTCGCCATTACCCAGCAGGGACTATCAATGCGACTGCGGTCCGTCGACGAGCTTGGAGCCTTTTACAAAGAAGTCCTGGATCTATTTGTTCACCTGGACGTTCTCGAACGTCTCATCAATCCGCTTCCAGGTATGCTGTCGACTTGATTTCTCTCGCGATGTCCTTCTGGTCCCCAGATTTTAATTGACGGATAGTCCTGACCCTGACGTCCAGTTGTAGCAGAGCACGAAGTCTTCTACTTTCATGCGCTTCACATCTACTACCAGTCCTGTCGACTGCTCGTCCTCTTACACGCACTCACGGAGATCAAGGTCACCCTCACAAAAGCTGACGGCTCCAATCCTTGGTTTCTCCTCGCCGAGCACAACGGTGTCAACCTCTCCCAGAGTTGGGGGCATCAAGCCCTAGTGATCAGCGAAGCAGTATTGATCTCAACAATCTCGCTACCTGAGCCCGCGTTGCTAAGCACCGCTCCAGACAACTTGTTTGGCATCATCACACTCGCCGCGGTCTTCGTCATGCTGTCAAAATGGAGTGTGCTCGAGCACGCCGGCCAACCGATGACGGGGTCTTCGGACTCGATATTAGCGAGGACGATCGAGAGGCTGTCGTTTGTTGCGTGCTCGCACGACCACTTTGCGGCCCGGTGCGCACGGCTGATCGAGACGGGCGCCATCTCGTTCAAGAAGAAGTTTGAGAAGTCGGCGATGGAACTCAAGGAGTACCCCAACCCGGTAGTGCAGCACTTTACGACGAGCACCCGGGCACAAAAAGGGACGACGGAGGTGGGCTCGTTGAGCGCGAGCAGGAGTGCGAGCGTGTCGAGCGGCATGGGCACGAGTACATACACGTCCGACAGTCCGGTTCCGGCCGGTTCCAACACGGGAGGTGGCCTTCCCCCCGGCCCGATGGAACCCCAACCCACGTATACCCACTTCCCGATGGCTGACTCGAGCTACTTTATGGGTACGGACATTTTCTTTGACCACGACTTTTGGTCATCGTTCATGTTTAACCCGACTGATGGTAATGGGATAAACATGATGGGTGGATGATACCGGACGGCTCGAGTCTATCACACTGTGCTTTATTTTCGATGGCAGTTCTCGGTTTTTTTATTGGTTGCATGCCTCTTCACGATGTACATCATTATATAGTCCATCGTCGTATTTAGACCTCGCAGAACAATGCAGATAAAAAGTACAACAAACGGTTCTGTCGGGTATGTCAGGGGGGAAGACGCGAATCTACAGCAAAGGGGATTGGTTTCTACGCTATGAAGCGACGAGGATCTCACTACTCAAACTTGTTTGGCCTGCTGCAACACGCGTTTCGGAAGGGGTTTGATGGGACGGGAAAAAACGGGTTTCATGTCGATGGACGATCCCGACTGCGACTCTGCATCCGAGTCGTCGTCGGACGAAGAGGACGAAGAATACTCGGATTCCGACTCCTCTTCCGAGCTCGAGCGGCGCAATTCGGAATCGGATCCCGACTCTGACGAGGAGCCGTCCGAGCCCAGGTCCTCGTCGGAGGAAGAGCTCGTGGAACGGGATCCCGACTTGGGAGGATATTTCGCTTCAAGAACGCCTAGACCTAGGTTCTAGGGAGAGACGCCCCGTGAACGAGAGCGCCCACCGAAAGCCGCGCGGGAAGGACTGGGGAGAGAAGAACCATGGTACACACCATCTCGATGTACTCTTCCTCGTCGACCTTGAGCTTTTCCATGTCGATGTCCTCGGGTCTCAGTTCAGAGAGCGCCTTGTTCGAGGCAGAGATGGCTGGGAGGAATGCCTTGACGCGTGCCACGACTGGGTGAGATAACGGGCCATCAGGGGTGGACGGATGCGAGCGAGATGGTCCGTACGTTCATGGGGGGGTTCGACCGGGCCGGGTGCACGCTCGCGTCCGATGATCAGGACGGAATCTGGGCGTGCCAGGGTCGAGGACGATGGAGTGCTCAATCGCCCGAAAAGAGCGCCTGGCCAGAGGGCAGTGTTTCTGAGAAGGGATCGGATTGGAGAACACGAACGAACGAACCCATGCGCCTCTGTCGCTTGTCCTCGTCCTCGGGCTCGAGCAAGTTCGAGCGGTTGGACATGATGGCGGAGGTCAAGTTGTCGTGCTGCGCCGAATCTGGAAAGCTTAGCTGGACAGCAAACCCCCACAGCGTTGCCTCGCGCGCAACGCGTCCATGCCTGCGCCTCGGATACGCGTCGTCGTCCAGCTTCCATACAACAGACCCGAGGAACCACACCCAGAACCACCCCACGTACGTATCGCGGTCGGTATCCAGACAACCCACTGAGCCAACCTCGGTGACATTGCTCAGATAGAATGGAACGCAGAGAAGGCAAACATCCTCTGGGAAGTCATTGCACTCAGTCGGTCAAGCGATAACGGCGGTACGGACTGTGCGTCTTTTCCTTCACCCGTTGCGTGCCACCTTCATCGAACGTTGCACACGCAGGGAAGGGTCTTGCAGCCCATCTAGAAGTGCCCTTGCCATACCTCCTGTATCGTGCACAGGCTCGGTACGAGGAGGACCTTCGTGGGTTGCAAGACATCCGAGGTGTCCTCTCGACTCCCGTATCCACTACGGCCCCGTTCCCTGCCGCTCCGTCCACTCCGACCGTCCCTACACCCCACCCTGCGGATGCCGCGCCAAGCCCATCTGCTCACCCACTGTCCATCCAGATACCCCCCGCTAGGCTCCCAAATATCACTTCCCTTGGTACGCGGCGGCTCTCTGCGAGCCAAAGGCTGACTACGCCGCTAGGCGTGAGAGCACGCCTGAACTCGCTGACGCACAAATCGCCGTCCAAGGCTCGCGGGGGGCTGGGGCACGCGACACACGGCAAGGCATCCTCGTCCACTGCCACACTGCAGGGCCTCAAACGCACCGCGGGCCCGCTCTCCGTGCCGCCTCGTACAGTTTCACCCTTCTCTGATGATGCCGGAAGCGAATCGGGCGACGAGGAGGAACTGGAGCAGAGAAAGGAGGAAGAAATGGAAAGGCAGGCAGAGGAGCAGGAACAGCTAGACAAGAAGCTCGCGCAGCTACAGAGGATGATGACGAGCGACAGACTGGGCCTAGTGAGATCGCAGGGGTCCCCCGAAAAGGGCAAAGGACGTGAAGATGCGAAGAGGCAGGGCAACGCGCGCGGCCGTCCGGTGTTCCCTTCTCCCGCTCTTGCCGTGTCCGCCAGTTCTAATGTGACTACACCGGGTTCGCCAAGTAAGTTGAGGTTCAGCGAGCATGTGGGACCGGATGGTCGGCTCGCCGAGTTCACGAGTGCTGTGCGGGGCAGGGATCACAGTGCGAGCGTATCAAGTGCATCTTCGCCTCAAGGCTCGATTCCGTCTATCCCGTCGCCTCGTATACCCTCTCCCTCGTCACCACCATTACCCCCCCAGACTTCCTTCCCGCACGATCGTTCGCGTATCCCAATCCAACAACGAGCCCAGGGGACATCTCACCTACACCCGCACTCTCAGCCCTCGTCACTTGCAGGTTCTCCATTGCAGCGTCACCTCTCGCCGACCAAGTCCAGCTCTCCGCCCGCCGTGTCGGTGCGGAACGCAAGGAGCCATGGACACACGCGCCAAGGATTTGGTGCGCTGGGAGCTGCAGGTGTGAGCGAGGGAGAGAGTAACCATGGGAGTTCGGCGAGCAGTTTCAGCGATCTGAGCGGTGAGTGCACAAGCGTTCTGGCCAGACACGGAGGGCTCGCTGACAGAGTACCGGTCGCAGACGCCAGCCTGTCTGCCTCTGCCCTGGAGAGCGCGCTCATGTCCAACATTCGCGGGACAGGGTCAAGGCTGTGAGTTGTTTGCTCCGTGTTGATGTGCATGAGCGGATAGTCACCTTGTTCCCGTGCCAGCTCTGGGGTGACGAGGAGCCGATTGGGGGGACGGGGAGTCCGACAATAGACGGCTGCGGGAGATCTGTGTATCGCATTCTCTGCTAGTATTTACAATAGCACCTCGTACTGCGCTGACGCGTCACCACCTCGACTGCATTCTCGGTCTTTCGCGCAGGGCTTGCGTGTCCATGACTGCAGGCATATTTAAGCGACCATCGGGCGACCTTCCTGATCAAGTACACCCTCTGCGCGCCCGAGACCTGCGACCGCCCGATACATTCACCGTCGCGGTGCCCACACCAGACCATGAAGATCACGTTTGTCACTGACGGTGGCGATATCTTCCCTGTGGAGATCGACCCAGCGATAAAGCTCCAGGACGTCAAGGCCCTCGTCGAGGCCGAGGTGAGCCACTGGACCCTCCCTCCCTCATCCACACGATCGCGCGACTCAGCATGTAGTCTGGTATTCCCGTCTCCGAGCAATTCATCGCGTTCGACGGGCGCGAGCTCAGCCAATCGTCTGCCACGATACGCGACCTCGGCGTGTCTGACAATGCCATGCTGCTGCTCAGGCGGAGGGCTCCCGTTCGCAGCGGGCCCGGGAGGTCGGTCTCCCGAGATGTCCCAAATCCCCCCACCGCTCACTCCGCTTGCCCATGCCCGCTTCACCCAACAGAGTCACGTCCCAGGATGCCGAGTCGATGCGACTACAACTGTTGGGCAACCCAGAGCTGCTACGCCACGTTCGACAAGTCCGTTCCCCTCTCACATCGCGCCCCTTCTCTCGAGCTGACCTGCCCTACGCGTTAGACTCAGCCCGAGTTCGCTCACGCGGCGGAAAATTCACCCGCTCGGTTCGCCGAGCTCTTGGGACAGTTCCAAGAACGACAAGCCGCGGCCGAACTGGAGCGGCAAAGTGCGATCGAGACGCTCAATGCGGACCCGTTTGACGTGGAGGCCCAACGGCGGATAGAGGAGGCGATCAGACAGGAAGCCATCATGGAGAATCTGGAGCATGCGCTCGAGTACAGCCCCGAGGCGTTTGGGAGGGTGACGATGCTCTAGTGAGTCGGTTTCACGTTCGGTCGGCGTGGGTGCGGGCGAAGGGCGTAGGGGCGTCGGGCGGTCGCTAATGCGGCAGGGGATCGACAGTGTTCCGGTCGAGGTCAACTCGCACCCCGTGAAGGCGTTTGTGGACAGCGGTGCACAAAGCACGATAAGTGAGTCCGTCGGGGTCCTTTTCTTCTCCTAACGTTGTTTCGCTTGCCAGTGAGCCCGGAATGTGCAGAGGCGTGCGGGTACGTCTGTGATTCCGTTCAACCAGGCATGCTCATGGAAGCACATGCACATGATCAGGATCATGCGTCTCGTAGACAAGCGATTTGCTGGTATCGCTAGGGGGGTTGGCACCGCCAAGATCCTCGGAAGAGTACATAGCGCACAACTCAAATTAGCAGACCTCTATTTGCCGTGTTCATTCACAGTCATGGAGGTGAGTTCCACACATCTACGCCCATACATCGCGTCGTTTTCTTACATGCTGTCAACGTGGGTTAGGGACGGGATGTCGACCTCTTGCTCGGGCTCGATATGCTCAAGGCACACCAGGCGTGTATAGACCTCCAAAAGGGCGTCCTCCGCATCCAAGGACGCGAGGTTTCGTTCCTGCCCGAGCATCAACTCCCGGAGAAGGCGCGCATATTGGAAGCCGGGGTGGACGCAGACGAGTCGCTCCCTTCCCCTCAGCCCTTAGCCTCCTCTTCCTCGGGCCCTCCCTCATCGTCCCTCAGAGGCTCGCCTGTGTCGCAGAACCCTGGCTCTACGGGGTCGCGGTTCCCTGGAGGAGGACATAGTCTGGGCAGTGGATTGGCTGCAGGCGCGGCAGGCGCCGGTGCGAGATATCCCGAAAGCAGTATTCAGGCGCTTATTGGACTTGGAGCATCGAGGGAGCAGGCCGTTCAATTGCTGACGGCTAGTGGAGGAAATGTGGATGTTGCCGCAAGTATGTTGTTTGGGTGAGCGCCGGGAGGAGCTGCCTTCATGAGTGGAGTCACCGATCTCAGAGTGGGCGGATAGAATCGAAGGTCAAGTCGGAATCAAATAGCACGATGCAATAGAGACACTGTAGGATCACAATTCGGAACACATTGGCCCAAGTGCGCTGTACGTCCAGAACAGTAGTTCATTTCGCCGTTCGATCGAGTGCATGCCAGCGACATTAACGGATTGGAAAAAGTGACCTTCTATTATCGCCAAGCGCATCACAGATTTATCTCGTAGACGTCCATGTGTCGCTAGAGGCTTGCAGCTGTGCTCTCGTAGTAGCTTTCGTTCGTCCGCGATGGTCATGTAGCCCTCGATCCATTTAGGTGCTTGGTCAACATTGACCGACAAGCAACAGGCATCTAGGAATGATGGCAAAGGCCCCCCCAAAGAAAAACTGGAGCCGGCATGCGCAAGAGCCAGTTACAGCCCGTAACAAGGCTTCCGAGAAGAACGTGTCTATGCCCAAGCAATCGACGCCAGGAGTGAGTCGGACAGACTGGCCATCTCAGGATGCCCAGATAGCCACCATGGACTATGATACGGCCCGAGTGTATACGTCAACGGTGGAACATTCCGACGAATTGGGGAGGGGGGGGTTCGTTTCATATCGTGCTTACGGCCGGGTAGCTGTGGGCTGTAAAGCGGTCAAGATACCCACACCAGAAGTCACGTTCCCCGCTTTCATAGACCTGCGGAGTTTGTGACATGAAGCACAGGACCGGACGTCCGATAGAACACCTCTGAAGTCACGCGATGGTACGCCGGCACTAGCTGGGCCCATCTTATTTGCGCACGCGGGAAGAGAGAGGTGCAAACCCACGTCAGTTTGCGAGTATCTGGTTGACAATCGCGCGGGCATGTCTAAGCGGTATATATTCATCAGGTAGTGCTGCGGACAAGTCAACACGGTTCACGAGGTTTGTTGAGTATACCAAGCGCTACTGGTGTCGAAATCCTCTGGAGGTGTGGGCTCCGACTGGAAACGGGGTTACCGCGGTTAACCATTCGTGCACGAGGCTTTCGCGAGGAAGAGTACCTTTTGGCCGCGGGAATGTCCCGTCAGGCGCCTGTCACGATCCATCATCATTTCGTCCCATGCGTCGATGTTGTAGCGGACGGGCTAGCGATGCACGCTTGAGGACGGGACGTGGGACGATGCTGCGAGAAGGGACATACCTTGCCTTGGTTCTGTGCCATTTTGGACGTGTTCAAAAGCGTGCCCGCGGCCGCAAACATGGAGGTTAAGAGACCTGAAGGCAAAAATCAGAGATAATGACTGCTGGGGAGGGCGTGGTGCACTACCGAACGGAATGAGGGCTTCCCATGGGACTGGCATGTTGGCGACGTAGTCGAGCTAGTCGTCACACGGGTCGGCGAACGGGGGAATGTGTTTGGTATTGTTTGCCCAGTACACTACGTCGATAAGATTACAAACGCTCCCTCCCAGAGGTGACCCCGAACACTAGTATATTGATACTATACTACACCCACAGGGTATGGTCGTACCAGCTCGAAGCTGAGAGCGGTGGAGGACGCATTGAGGTTCGGGTACAGGTATGGCAGCAGTAACCGAGCCATCAACCTTTGAAGCTATTTTCCACATACTTCAGATAAAGGACAGGGCATGTCAGCCTTGTCCCACTTCTGTCTCATTCTCATAGAGCTGTGCGCAGTCGACATGTCTGAGAGTATGGCGTCCCCGGATGAGTGTCATTAAAGGGCGCCTGGGGAGTCGGTGAAAAAGCTCGGCTCAAGTAAGTATTTCTCCAATATGCCAACCTACAGAATGTAGGCTCTTTCTCGTCCACCCTCCCCACGATGGACGCGATGAAAGGCTCGCCAGCAGCTGACGGCCAAAGAACGGGGTCTGGCACGAACTATAGGGGTGTCAAAATTGTGCGTCGGATGGACGCTCCACGCGTGTACCTGTCGACGTTGTTTTCCTTATAGTTCGGAAAAGCATATAAGAACGAAGAAGAGAGGTTAGAGAAACCTGCCGTGAACCAAATCAAAGTGAGGAGTCGTCTCACCCGAAATCAGGGCCAAGAATTGCTGACCTTCACTCATCGTGTCAGCAGCAACCGATCGTGTCGTATTGCAGGCCGGAGGGTATCATTGTGCAGGCATACACGCCGCTGGTCCGCGGTAATGGACGTCGCAAAGGGAAAAGGGATCAAGGATGCGGTTGTGCGCAGAATTGCGGCCAAGGTGCGGTTGCCAGGGGGGCGACCCACCGAATGGGAGTGACCAGGATTACCACTTAGCACGGCAAGACCCCGCGCAGGTCCTAATTCGCTGGTCTCTGCAAAAGGGGTTTGTGCCACTGCGGCACACCGAATTGAGGAGAGCTTGAAGGTGTACTCGATGCGGAGGACGTTGCGGAGATGGATGCGCTTGGCGGGGGGGCGGGTGACCTGGAATCCCATCGGAGTGCGCTAGTAGAATATTGAAACGAGAACGCTGGTGGCGTGGTAAGCGAAGAGGCGCAGTTTCAGGCGCGGGCGGGCGAATGCGGTCTTCCGTTAATGAACACATCCCCTCCTCCTCGCGCTCGCCCTCTTGCACGATGACCCCGTCGTCCTCCTCGTCGGGAATGTCCCTTTTCCTCCTACTCCTACTCCTACTCCTCCTTGTCTCTCCGTCGCTTGCACAGCCCGCCACGCTTGTCTTCGATGACTGCTACAATGGCGATGCTTCCCGGAAAATGACTGTCGACACCGTCTATTCGCAGCTGGTGGATGACCAGACCCTCAACTTCACCGTCCTCGGCGACACAGCCGCTGAAATCATCAATTCCAACACAAGTCTCGGTGTGTGTCACTCTTCGTCTGCTCGCACGACTCGCTCAGTCCCCTGCTATTAGCCGCTACGCTCTTCATGGATACTACGACGCTCACAATCAACACTTATAACTACGGATTCTTTC
This sequence comes from Boletellus emodensis, assembly GCA_038089935.1. Classification (NCBI taxonomy): domain Eukaryota; kingdom Fungi; phylum Basidiomycota; class Agaricomycetes; order Boletales; family Boletaceae; genus Boletellus; species Boletellus emodensis. The sequence continues at coordinate 13,188 of JBBPLU010000090.1, read as the reverse complement.
TATGCGATGTCATCCGTCCACCCTCGCCTCTCCCTTCCCTTGACTCTCCAAACGCAACCTACTGCCCCATAGCAGTCGGTTCATATGCCTTTGCAGTCTCCATGCCCTTCAACTCCAAAAACTTCCTCACTACCATGAATACACAACTGCGCGCACTCGATACCAACGAGCAAGAGATCCTCTGCTTGACTGTTACAACCACCCCACTTCATCCTGGCTCTCTTCATTCGCCCTATGGAGCTGCACACATCATCTTCTGGGCTACGGTAGGTCTAGCCATTGCTTATTGGCTGATCGTCGGCATTGCTCGCATTACCGCCGCCTGGGGTCGTGGTTTAAGTCGGCCGGGACATGGTATCTGGTATCGCGTACAGAGTGCTGGTTTCATCCTCGCTAGTGCCATCAGCGGCGAACGTCTAGCCACAACTCCTGCGCTCATAAGATTCTGTAAGTCGCTCGTTTCAATTGCTGTGTGTGCCCTCATCTCTCTAAGGCTCTCCATCATTACGCGACATCATGATGCATGCTCAATGGTGTGCCGCGTTGTCCATGGTCGCCGTTCAATGGCCGCCATTCGTTTGTAGGTCGATTCGCTCTCAAGGCCTTTCGGTCCCTTAATTATCTTTCAGACCCGTTGCTCTCGCAGACTGCGTGGGCTACGCTTACATACAGTGAGTTCTACCCAAGCGCATGAACCCTCACGGCATCATAACGCCATCGATACCTTAGATGTTAGCTTGACCCCCAATCCTGAGCACTGGAATCCGCTTGATGTTCAGTCGTACAACCCTCCGTCGTCGTTCGCGGATCAACTAAGCGATCCGAATTCTGTTCTCTACGTCGACGCGTCCATTCCCAACTCCCTTTTTCTTCTCCCTCCCGGAACACCAAATGGGATGGCCGCCTTTGCATGGAGCGTCGGAATTGACCCCCGTAATCTTTTCGGGATATGCCTTTCCATCTTCCTCGCCATTATGGCGGGGATCATTGTCATCAGCTTGCTTGTCTGGGTGACCGATTTGATTTTCTCACGAAAATCATCCTCGAATGGCCTCCCTACGTCTGCAATCAAGGGCCGCAGTCCCCGCCAATCAGCGGGAAGTAAGGATATGCTGGATGCTATGGCTGACGAGAGTCGCTCGTTGAATGGCCATTCCCATGTATATCCTACACTACGGCGCCGTTGGTTTCGTCCGGACTTTCGATCATTTCACACAAGCGTCTTGATCGGTAACCTAGTTCGTGTATTGTCCTTGTTCCATTTCCCCGTGACTGTGTTCTCGACCTACGAATTCGCCACCGCCACTTCAAGTTCCTCCATCGCCCTTGGGGCACTCTCATTCGCTGTGTTCTCTATCATCCTTCCTGCACTCCTGTTGCTTCGGCTCTCTCGGACACCTACTTCTAAGCTGTACGACGAAACACGGACTATCCTCTCACTCGGCCCTCTCTATAATCACTATCGACCCGGCTCGCAGCTTTTCTCTGGATTACTCATCCTGTCGAACTTGATCAACGGAGTTGTGATAGGAGGTGGCCAGAGAAGTGGTACGGTTCAGGCCATAGTGATTCTTGTGTCCGAGGTGGTCAGTGCATTGATCACAAGCATATGGTTACCTTGGGGCACGGGTGCAGGTATGAGCCTCTTGAGCTTCTTGTTCTGTGTAGCTAGGATCGTGATTGGGGTCTTGCTTGTAGTGCTAACACCAACGGTGAGTGTGAAATACTATTATAGTTTGTTACAGATCATTCATGCCATTATTGTTCAACCAGATCTCTATTGGCTCCGCTGCCGGTGGATGGGTTGCCTACGGCATACTTATAGTGTTGTGCCTCGTCTATCTCGCTTTTTTCCTCATCTTGCTTGTCAAGCTCACGGAGGCAGTTGTCCGCATATTCGGTCGTGTGGGTTTTGATCGCTCGCGACGCCCCGTTGACAGTGGTCTCGTTGGCGCACTCTCCATCCTTGGCTGCTGTGGCACTCGTAAAAGTCGGCGCGAGCGCAGACCTTACAATCTTTCAGAGGTCCGGGAGTCATATACGAACGCCATTCGTGATTCTGGATCGTTCATGCCACCTATCGCTTCGTTTGCCAAGTCAGGCAGGGGTTCTGCTGCTTCGCATCACTCTGGGCCTCCTCCCTCGGTGCTCCGTCCGGAGCATGCTCTGCGTCCTTACAGGGAAGACAGCGATGAGGACGACGAGAGCGCACATATCATGGGTGCGTGGCAACCCTTTCCCGGAGTTGGGAACAGACCATCCTACGATCGTGCCGAATCTTCCCCTCGCACACAAACTTCGAATTCTGGATTCTCCCGCGTTGGAGGTGGGCGTGCGCATTACGACTCTCCGTATGCGATTGCCGGAGGCAAGGAGGGCTCCAGTCTGACCTTCCCTAGTGTGGAGCGGCGAGGATCTGGTCCTGGTGACGGTCCCCCGGCTGTCACAGTGGGTCAAGAAGGAGAAGCGGCGCCAACTCCAACGACTTCTGTGGCTAATGTGGCGAGGGTGCCGGTGCTCACCAACGCGGGGTTGCCAGCAGGCAGGACAACGAGCCAGACGGCGATCATTATTGATGAGTTAGCCGCTATTGCTGCGGCTTCTTCAGGCGCAGCAGCACCCGAGTCCCAGCTGTTGGCCGAAACTGGGGAGAGAGGGTCTCGCGGTGATAGTGGCGTCAATGTGGATACAAGCCAACCAAGGAAGAGGCACTGGTTCAATATCCGCCGTAATCGCAGACACTCGGATGGGTTGGTATTGGACGACGTGGAGGAAAGCGACAGTGTGGGTGCACCCAGTTCGAAGGAGCCTGGACGATCCTTTGTCGTGATCCGCGATCGACGGCCAATGTCCTCTCGGCCTGAATCGAAGCCTGGCCACAGACCCAGGCAATCGCTGGACGACTCCCGTCAAACTTCGTTTGTTGGTAGAGGTGCAAATTCATGATACGCACAGACGCTGGCAAGGTTCGTCGGGACTGTTTGGTATTCGCCTAACGCGTATGTAAAGGTTGCCCCCTTTCTCTTTTTCGACTTTTACCCCCTGCTCTCGTGCCTGGCACAATGTTTTCCTTGTTGCATCGACCATTCGGTTCATATTTCATGGACAATCGTTACACTACCATCATCGGTTTTTCCAGCACGTGTAATATTTAATCCACACTCGTTGTTTTTTTGGACTTTTCCTTTTTTTTTGGTTGCTGTTAGTCGAGCAGGATCAGCCACGAAATATTTATTAGATGCGAGATCTTATTTCTGTCCGCTCTACACATCATAAGGCATGTACACGAACAACGATCAGATCGTCTGGTGCCAGTCACAAGAGACCACGCATGTCATCACAACAGGATGCCGTCTTCCTCCTCGTGTTCCCCCAGGTCGCGTGTGTCTCCCCCGGCCCAGAATACGCGGTAGTCCTCGATCGACTTTCTCACCCATCCGTACACCCCAACGTCTACCTTGAGCCGGGCGACGACCTCGTCCGTTTGAATGCTCTCGAACGAGTGCGCTGACGCTGTGGAGTCTGCCCGTTCGAGCGCGGCCGGTCCAGAGGCAGCCATCTCGACGGGCAGACGGTGCCAACGACCGCCCTGCGCCAAGAAGCCGGTCTCGCCGAGAAACGACTGTCCGCGGCACGGATCCGCGAGCGCGACGCCCTTGCCCTTGCCGCGCCCACACGTCGTGCCGCCGAGGAGCGCCGCGAGCGGGATCTCCTGCACTTCGATGCCCTCCTCGCCGAACGCGACGAGCTGGAGGAACGGCTGCGGCGTCGCTTTGGTGCGCGGTGTCGCCAACGTCGCCGACGCTGTCCTCGTCGTCGGGGGAAGGCACACGCGCGCGGTGACGCTGGTCGGAAGCGAGGACCACACGGATGTGTACATGGGTGGGGTGTGTTGGATGACCGCGGGGAACGGCGCGGGCACGACGTGCGTGTTCTTGCCCCTCGTCAACACGTACGCCGATTTTTCGGACGAGACGTCTCCGCCAGGTAGCTGCATGGCAGGCAGATCGACGGGGAACGGGAGGATCCAAGGGCCCTTGGCTTCCTTGAACGCCATGAAGTCGATGGAAGTGCGGGAACGTCTAGAACCGGCGGAGCTTCCAACGCTCAGCGTGTCTCTTGAGGACATGTAGCTGCCGCTGCCTCCTGCGTCGTACATTTCCACTTCGGTCACCGCTGCATCGGCGATGCGTATCAACGATGCCTTCTTCTCGAAGACGACGAAAACGGCTATCTGGGCACTATACGTGAGGTGCGAGAGAGTCGCCAGGGAAGCGCGGTTGTTGTGGGAGGAGAAATGGGAATCAGATGATGGGCCACGGACATGGCCATGTCCCGTCCGTCCTAGAGAAGCGCCTTCGGATGGTGATCGGGTGACGTCTTGTACCGACTGATGCACGAACACGAGATTACGAGGCTGGAGTGGTGTGTAAAATTCCTGTCCACAAATGTGTCATAATGTGATAATGGTGAGATGAACGGGCGCTCACCTTGACGAAATGAAAGGCCCTTTCCCCCTTGGGGGTTTCATATAGGAAAATGTTATACTTTGTAGCGACCGCAAGGAGTGCTCGACGCCCATGCCTCCCTCCGCCGGGTCCCGACGCGCCTTCGTGCCACAAGGCGTACGAGACCACACTCGTGCTTGCTAGACGGGAACCCACGTTGGCAAGTGGCACAAAGTCGGTGGCCCAGCGCAAGGGAAGATCGTCAACGACATCCCATGATGCGTCAGCTGGTGCGGTGGCAGCGTGCCGCTTCGTATTTGGAACTGCCAGGTAGGACTCGTATGATGTTGCGGGATGCTGCGTACGAGTCGGAGATTCGATGAGATGTTTTAAACCTCGCGTAATACTGCTTGCCGAGCGGTGTTTCTTGACAGGAGTCTGTTGAATGTTCCAGTCGGAGGCTCTGCGGAGATCCACAGGATATGTGCCCTGGATAGAGCGCGCAGTGAGTCACCATGGCAAGATGGTCGGGAATTCACAGACTTTTTGAGCGATTGTCCACTTTGCGAGGTTCGTGAGACTTGCTAAATTGTACATCCTCAGGGTCCGGAGTGATTCTTGGTGTCCGCTCGATACGAACGGCGCATCAGGATCCGGTCCTACTAATGCAAGAACAACACCCTGCGGGATTCCTTCGCCAATGTCCTCGTGCTCGAGAATTGACATTTGATACACTCTGAAATGAAGCAACGGCCACATCTGAGTACGAACACATGTTAGTTTAGTCAGAGAGCACGCACGCCTCCCCCGTCCATATCACGCGTGCTTGTGCTTCTCCAGGACCTTTTTGGATAATCCCAACATCACCGTCGCTCGCCCACTCCATGGGATACATGTCTAAGACGGAAAGGCCACTGTCCGTGCCAATAAGGAGTAAACGGTCGTGATTGATAGGAAGTATGCACCGGATGGGGGAGGTGGAGTGGGGTAGAAATCGCGAGCCAAACTGGCGAAGTTGCACATGGCTGGGAAGAAGAGTTTCACAGGCCGTGTCATGTAGGCCCTGTTGTAATTGAGATGGATCCGTCGACGAGGTAGAAACAGCAGAGTCTGGGCGAGACACGCCTTGAGGGAGCTGGGAAGAAGAAGGAGGGTGATCGGGAAGATCACGACCCGTATGTATGCGCAACGGGGGTAATGGAGCACGAGGTTGGTCAGAATGAAACACGTTGGACGTCAATGGGTCGTCATCTACCACTTGGATACCCTTGGCGTCCGCCGTCTCTCAGCGTTATCGGAGAGCGTGTCGGAACGACCACTTACCGGTGCTTGTACCTGATTTTCACCCCAACCGCGACCACGTCGCCGCGCCATATCTTCTGGAGTGAGGTCCGCATAACGCTCTGCAGCCCTGGATTCGAGTTAAGGTTACAGGGTTGCAGTGTTTTCACTGATCGAGAATCTATCTCACCGTTTCTCGATCCAACCTCTCCACCGACCGAATCTGTGTGCATGTTTAAACCTGGCCGCAAGCTGCCTGCTGTTGTACGTACCGAGAGTTGGGGCTCTGCTGGGCGGCAAGATCCTCATAGGTCGGCAGGTCGCCGCTGCCCTGTTGGTCCTGCTCCGCATCCTGTATATATGTTTCATACGACTCGAACGAATTAATGGACATTGCAGGCAAGCGATCAAGGGTATCGCAGTCACGGCCAGTACACTTCGCGTACACGCCCTCAGCCTGCGCGTCGCCTTTTATGGAAACTTCTATATAACGTGACCTGTATTGCTATTGCTTCATGTTCATGTCTTGAATCCCCTTGCAGCGTGCGAGGCCGAGGCATGTTGGTATTAATCAAGCGCCACGCGGGGTCATTTGACGCATTGACAGTCGGTAAGCCAGCATCTCACAATTCTTTACCTCCTCGTAGGCGGAGTCACCGCCGCACCGGTGCCTCCTTTTTCCTTCTCAGCCCCTGGTTTCACTATCTGGTAGTGAAGTCGTGGAAAAGCACGCCGTCCAAGTTCCTCCCGTGTGTGCGTGATGTCCCCCGACAAGATCGGTGGTACGCCAATACATGCCACCCATCGCACATAAATCTCAAACTCAACTTTAACAGTTCCCTTTCCCGACAAAACGCTCTTGTTTTCTCTTCGGGTGCGTATCCAGAGTTGACCCATCATAGCACCCTGGCCTTGTCGCTTCACTGATTGATGGCGCCTTTGTGCGCCCAAGGAGACTATCATATCTCGAACCCATCCCGCGACGCGTTTGTGGAGTAATTATGATCTTCCTCTCGCTTAATGCAGGCAGACCCACTTCCATGCCGCCGTGACCGGTGTCACAACTCTGATCAAATCTTTATGGCGATCTCTCTTGGAGCTGTACAGCCTGCAAGTCGAACACTTATAAAGTCCAAGGACATGCGGCCCTACACTCCAAGGCATTGCTCTCTTTTTTTCCCCTCGTTCGAATGATGCAAGGCAACTCGTAGGCAACCTTTACATCGCGACAACAACACGCTTTCTGACGTTTGCCTATGAGTAGTCACATATTCTTTCCATGCTACCAGGAGAGCTCTAGTTTGCAGCGTTCCGACAATACCAACGAAGGTACTCCCGTTTCTGCCGACGCAGCGTCGATTTTTCCCCAGTCCGTGTGGATTATTTCAGCACATTGCCTCTTTCTAACGGTTTCGTTAGGCCACATGCTTTCGTCACCTCACCCGAGTGGTCGTCCACTGCCATGGCTACCGTTGGGAGCGGTGATAGTTCACTGAGTGCTGTTTCGGGTGTAGCCGAGTCAGTCACCCGTGTTCTCGATTTCTCGTTCCGCTCAACCGTTCGTTGATCCTCAGAAGCTTGCGCTGCGTGGAACGTACGCCGCTTTACCAAGCGCCACGGGATTTCGGACCGCCCGCGTCTCCTGCCAGTCATTATTATTTTGATGCGCGCTCAGCTCCCTCGCCACCAACTGGGGAACCCCCGAGTCCTCGTGTTTTCGCGCCACTGCATACAGGTGTGAGCGGATTCAGTGCGGTGGACATGCACCCTATCGGGAGCCAAGTCCCGTCCGGGTGCACATGCTGGACCGTTCTTGGGAGGTCGTGTCGCGGCAGCGGTTACCATGCTGTAGAAGCACGTGCGACCGGTTGTGTCCCCAGCCAGACGCCCGCGACGGCTTGGTTGTGCTTTACCGAGCCTGACGCCAGCCATAGCTCGACAGCCCGTGGCAGTGGTCCCGTCGGCGCTCTGGTGACGAGACCTATGCTTGACCAGGTTCCATCATCGTCGCATCACCGTCGACATGCCCGTTGGCCTCGTGCACGCCCAGAGCGCGTGATCTGCGATCAGTGTAAAAAAACGATGAGCCGACAATCGCTGACGCGCCATATCCGAGAAGTCCATAAACGCATCAAGAGACATACAAAATCTGGACCTGGACCCGGTCCGTGATGTTGGCAAGACTTTTCCGTGGGACATCCCAGCAAGGCCAAGGTAATGTACACCCCTTTTCTCCCTATTTATGACGGTTTTTTGGTTGGTCGTGCTTGGTGCGCTGATGATGTATTTATTTATCCACGGCAACATATATTATGACCGTGTCCCGAGTTTCCGACCAATGTAAATGTACACTCATTAATATTTAATATCCTCCCCCCTCTATCCGAAGGAGTCCGCCGTGCCATTTCCGCGCTCATGGTGCGTGTGTGATCGACGAGAAGCTGTGAAATTGGCCACACGATTGCCCATAATACATACAACACGCAGCGGGGTGAAGAGATATGTGCACTCAAGAAAACGCAAGACCGGTCCAGGTGGCCACCGCACCAAAGAGCACGCCTCCTGCGACCGCTGTTAATTTGCTGCCACTCCCCTTGGCCCTCGTACTCCTGTATTCTTCTTCGAGGAATTTTTTCGCGAGCAGATGGACCGCATCCTCCTCGGTACCCAAGACGACCCACTTGTGGGTGTCCTCCCGGCTTGGAAGAACGCGGACGTGGAATCCGATCTTCTCAGCGTCGCGCTGCACGCTATCCAGATCTGCAAGCGAGAGGGAGAGTAGCGTGGCGGGGGCCATGCCAGAAGAATGACTGAGCTGCTGCAGGAACAAGGAGCGCTGCTCGAAGCTCATCGAGCGGCCGAGCGGTTCCGGTCTCGCCATTTCGGGCTGTTGCTCGGGAAGCAAATAGACGGTCTCGTTCATGTCGATGGCGGAGGTGCCGATGTGCCGATCCGAGACCGGTTCCGTGGTGGTCAGACTGGCCGTGGGGGTCGAGAGCGTGCACGGCATGGCGCGAGAGGGCGGGGGGAGAACGGCGCCGTTGAGTGGCGACTCGGCCTTGACGCCCTCCGGCTGCACGCCTTGCGCGGGATCCTCTTTGGGATCGTCGTCGTGGAGGGTCTTGCGCCACCTGAGCACATGTGCCACCCTGTCCTCCGGCGTGACCGCGTTGCTCATCACGCCAGGCTGGAGGAGCTGCTCCACCAGTTGCGTGTCGGTAGGGCTGAGGGATGCGAGCGTCTGCTCCGGCACGAGGGCGAACCGCACGGACAGCTTTCGCTTCACCTTGTGACCGGTGGGCGGCACTGCGATCGCGTCGGGCGCGCTCTCGTCTGCTGGGTTGATGATGCGGAGGGAGGAAAGCTCCTGTGAGAGGTTATCGTCCGTGGCGGATGGGGGCTGTGCGGCGCTGGAGGTGGGTTTCCGTGTGGAGGGGGAAGTGGGGCTCGACACGGACGCGTCGACATAGGGACAGCCGGAGCGGGGATGTCCTGCGCGGGGGCGGTGGCACTTTGTGCAGTGGGGAGTGCGACGGGTGCCAGTGGTGGGGGAGCCTGGACTGAGCGCGCCGGTGCTGACGCGTGGTTTGGCGGGGGTTGATGCAGATGGGCGTGTCGCTGGCGGCATGGTGGAGCCAGGCAACGAGTCGTTCCCGTAACCGGTCGATAAGCGGAGCTGTCCCCTTCTTCAGCCCGCATCACGATGGTTTGCTCACATCACGCTGGCGCCTCTTGTCCAAGCCGACACTCATCACAGAGAGTGGCCACGTCGCGCGCAGATGTAGACAAGCCGTGCTCGAGACCGACTCGATCGTCGACCAGAGCTCGTTTCCGTCGACAACACCGCGGCGGTCGTTCTGGCGACGAGGAGAACGCGACTAAGCGACCCCTCGGAGCAATCTCTACCTTGCAGCACCGTGCGTAGTTCCTTCTCTGATTCGTACTCTGATCTGCACGTAAATCATTCGGTCGATCATTTCGCGTTCCAGGGCCGCCAACTATCATCGCCAACGACCGCAGCCTCGGACTTGTACACCAACGAATTCACCGTCTCTACTGGCCCGGATCACTCGTACCCGTCGTCGTCGTCGTACCTACCCTTGGGTGGTCCGGATCGCCGCGAAGCTCGCTCGGGACTGTCGCTCCTGGTCGGAACGTCCTTCCTGTCTCTGCTCCGGTATGCGGGCGAGTGCGACCGCCGGTCTCCAGAACGATCCCTGTGCCTATCAAGGGTACCCTGATGCTCCCCCTCTCTTTCTCGTGCTGGCTCTGGCCTCGCAAGGCTCTTCAGCAGATCCTCCACTCCTCTTACGCCCTCTGATTTCCCCTTTTCCTTCCGCAACCTCTTTTCTCGTTTTCGCTCCTTCCTCGCGCGACGTTCCTCCGCCGTCTCGTTTTTGTGTCTGTCCTTGGTCTTTTTGGACTTTTTCAGTGCCTTCATCTCCTTGCGTTGGGCCAATAGGTAATCTCTCATGGGATCTTCTGGATCAATGGAGAACGTCGACGACGCCTCCGAATCAGAGCCGGGTCCTTCGCCTACACACATTAGGAACGCGATGTCGGACAGAAAATGGTGACGTGCCGACTATCATCTCAGGCTTGGCATTCATACTTGGCTCCTCTGGTTCCACCCATTCTCCGTCTTCTCCCCGTGTTTTGGGTTGCTTGTAGTTCTTGACATGATCGACACGCAGCGTTCTGTCGAGAACTTTGGCGCCATTCAGATTGTCGACCGCCAAGACGGTGGACCTCTGGTCTTCGTACATGATGAACCCGAATCCTCTCGTTTTACCCGTTGTTTTGTCCCGAGGTAGATTCACGTCGACAATTTCCCCGTATCTGTTCAAGGTTGAGACCATGTTGGCAAAATACTCGTCGTTTCCCTTACTGCGAGAAAATCGTGATAACATCGCCTTCCGTGAGGTCGAGGTGAAGACCGCCGACAAAGATGTAGGCCGAGTCTACAGAGATATGTTGAGAACCGTCAGACCAGGTTCAGGTCCTCTCACCCTTGTATTCGTCGTGCCACGAAGCAGTGGCACCTAGCTCGAGCTCGCGTTCATTGATCTTGTTGATTTCCCGCACAACGCTGGCGTTCAGCAGTCAGTCCCGAACGCTCGCCGTTGACACGCGGACCTACTTCATGTCCGTCCAGCGACAAGTCCCATTTCTCACGCTGCACGCTGCTGATAACCCTCGCGTGCCACGACCCAGCGAGATCACTCCAGATGGCCTCGTTTTCTCTCCCACCAATTCACGACAATCCAGACGGCGGATGGGGTCCCTCGCCCTCCAACATCCCCGAACAATTCAAGTTCAGGGACATCCCGTATGCGCCGTACTCCAAGTCGGACAAGCTCGGTCGGTTTGCAGACTGGAACGACACCACGAGCGATAATCGCCAGACTGCCGTCGGCCTTCCAAACGCCCGCGGCGACACGCGCGGCGGGGCAGGACGATCAAAGAGAGAAGGCACCCAGGCCTTTGGCAGCGGCACCGCGAGCGCGTTTGCATACTTTCATGTCGAGGACGAGTCCAGCTTTTCCCTGGTGGACAACAAGGCTGCACCCCCTCGTCGCGGCGGGTTTACTCGGGGAAGGGCGTCTGGACGTGGTGCCAACTCGTTTGCCGGAAGGGGGGGCCAGAGAGGTGGCCGTGGTGGCGCCGCGTCTGGGCGGGGAGCAGCCCAGCGCGGTGGCCGCAGAGGCTGGCGAGACTGGGATAAGGTGCGTTTTACCGTTCTGGTCTGGTTTCATGTCCCCGGATGGATGGATGTTCTGCAGACCAATCGTACTCGGGAATCTTCCGTTGTCATTTCGCCTAACTGGGCGATGCTGGAAGAGATCGAGCTCCATCGGCTGGCCAAGCTCAAGTTGGAAATGGACGATGCAGAGGACATGTCAGTGAGCTATCGTGCGTCTCGTCTGCACGTGTTGACTCTGCCCCAAAGCGACACATACGGCCGAGTATTCGCCTACGATAAATCCTATGATCGCGTCACGACCAAAACAGAGCGACCGCTTCAACTTGTGGATCGTATAAAATATAATACCACTACATCCGATGATCCAGTCATTCAACAGGTATGCATACGTTTTGGTCATTTGCCTCGTGGGTGTCTCAACGCGACGGTGTAGCTTGCAGCGAAAAATACGGCGACAGTGTACGCCACAGATGTCATCCTTTCTGTACTCATGTGTGCTCCCCGATCCGTGTATCCTTGGGACATTGTCATCCTCCGCGAGGGCAACAATCTTTTCTTTGACAAACGCGACGGCGGCCCGTTCGACACGGTCACCGTGAACGAAAACGCGTCCGATCCTCCTCAGGACCCTACACCCCAAAATCCGAACAACCCAGCCGACAAGACTGCCCTCGAGGCACCGTCGATCAACTCTGCCACGTCGCTCTCCTTGGAGGCGACGTACATCAACCAAAACTTTGGGTTCCAGTCCGTACAGGAACAGGTCACGGCAGCCTTTGCCCACCCGAACCCGTTCTACGGTCCGGATGAGACGGAGCCGTTGGCATCCTGTGGCTACCGATACCGCCTGTTTGATCTCGGGGTGACCGAAGAGGAGGACCTCAAAATTTGTGTTCGGACCGAAGTCGACGCGTACGTCGCTGGTGGCGGGAACCCCGCCGACGGTCACGGCCTCGTGACGATCCGAGCCCTGAACGAGTTCGATCCCCGTGCCCAGGGTGCTGGCGGCGCTCAGGACTGGCGCTCCAAATTGGACTCTCAGCGGGGCGCCGTCGTCGCTACGGAGATGAAGAACAACAGTTGCAAGTTGGCAAAGTGGACGGTTCAGAGCATCCTGGCGGGCGCCGATCTGATGAAAATCGGGTGCGTATGCATCTGCACATGGTGTGTCCCTTGTGAGAACATGCCTTGCATGCGCGCGCCTTGGTGAACCATGGCGGTCTCGGAACTGACTGGCGGGTTTGCCTGATTTGCAGATACATCTCGCGCGTCACCCCCAAGGACAACACAAGACATGTTATCCTGAGTACTGCTTCGATGCGTCCTACCGATTTCGCCGGCCAGCTCAACGTGTCCGTTGCCAACGGCTGGGGGATCGTTCGGATCATTACCGATTTGTGCATGAGGATGCCCGAGGGCAAGTATGTACTCGTCAAGGATCCCAACAAGGTAACCACGGAACTACTTGGCAACTAGATGATGCTGACGCTAGTTTGCTAGTCCGTAATACGGTTGTACTCTGTTCCCTTGACTGCGTTTGCGACCGAAGACGAAGAGGGCGAAGCCTTTGAAGGAGAGGAGCCAGAAGCGGCAACGTAGTTACAGAACTCAATTCCGAGTTTGGGACTAGTAGGTTGATACGCGTGGCGCAAGCAACAAAAAGACACGTTTAAAATAAGCTCTTGTTCTTGGTATCATGATCTGACATGCAAAAGGATCTCCACGGCAACCTCGACATTCGGACTGTATAAAGTG